>CAWTZC010001123.1:9375000-9570230 GCA_963919715.1 Microtus obscurus
GCTGGATGAAACGCTTGGTTGCTCTCCTCCCTTGTCATCTTATAGAGTACCTTCTGGTACTATGAAAGCTAGTCCTCAGGGAGGAGGCTTCCATGTCAGATCCAACTTTATTCTATGTTCAAAGTACAAGATGCCTTCAGTAATAGAGACTTTAGCCTCTGAGAGGTAACTAAGAGTAGCAGCAATAGCCTATATTGTTTCGGGAAATCTTTTGTACTTCCCTGATCAACAACTTGAGAGGATATTTTTGTGCCTAGTACTAGGGTTTTTGTTTATAGTCTATGGCTTGTGAAGATAACATCATCAGTCAAAGAACTGCAACTTCACGTAAGCCACATACCGGGACACACATTCACATACTTCTTTGTGTTATATAATGTGACTTTTCCAAGCATCCTTAGTTTTTCTTCCTTTATACCTATCCTTCTGTAATTACTATGCCTAAGTCTCAGGGAAGGATCACAGAAGAATGGAAAGATTTTAAGAGCCACAGAGCCAGCAAAGCTATGAAATTTTATCTCCTAGAAATAGTAGGAAAGCAACACCCATGCTACCTTAACAATATGAATGCCCAAACTGTACCTGAACAATGATAACACTAATAGACATGCCATCATGAAAGGGGGAAATCTCATGTGGCTCTACCTCCTGGCAAAGAACTACAAGCAACGATTCACTAGCAAGAGGGAGAACCAGTCAGGCATGAACCCCTAATTGACTATCCAATACCAAGTGGTCAACCCTGAAAATATATACACACAAGCGATACTAAATGGACTCATCAGGCTGTATTTATCTATTTATGTATTTATACATATATGTAATAGTAACAGTTAAAGAAAAAGAGACTGCCTTTGCTGTGGGACAATGATCTGTACCCTGTCAATTGTATTTTAATAAGACACTGATTGGCCAGTAGCCAGGCAAAAAGTATAGGCAGGGCAACCAGACAAGAAGCATAGGCAGGTGAAAACAGGAGAATTTGGGGAAGAGGAAAGGTTCATTCTGCAGTCATCATCCAGACACAGAGGAAGCAAAATGTGACTGCTTTGTCTAAAAAGGTACCAAGCCATGTGGCTAACACAGACAAGAAATTTGGGCTAATATAAGTTATAGGAGTTAATAAGAAGCCTGAGCTAATAGGCTGTGTGGTTCTTTGGGATTTAATGGCTGCAGGTTCAGGCAGGACAAAAACCTTGGTCAACACGTTTTAGTCACTCTTATATTGCCATGAAGAGATACCTTTACCAAGGGAACTTTTAGAAAAGAAAGCATTTAACTGGGGCTTGCTTCAAGTTTCAAAGGATTAGTCCATTATCATCATGTCAGGGAACATGGTGGTAGACAGTTGTGGTGCTGATAGCTACATCCTGATTGACAATCAGAGAGAGAACTGAGCCTGGTATAAACTGTCAGAACTTTTAAGCCCACCCCTAGTGACACATTTATTCCAACAAGGCCAAATCTCCTAATCCTTGTCTAATTATATCAAAGAGTTCTACTCCGTGGTGACTAAGTGTTCAGATATATGAGCCACTGGGAGCTGTTCTTATTCAAACCACCACAGAGGCATGACTTTGAGGAGTAAGGAGGGTACATGAAGCATGGTAGGGAGGAAAAGGGAGGGTAAATATGTGATTATATTTTAATTTTTTTAAATTTAGAAAACTTTTAAATTTAAATTTTAAAATATGGAAAAATAATGTTTTTCTTCAATAACTTCATACATGTATACTATGTATCTTGGTTATATCCACCTCTCACTTCTCCAACTTTTCCCAGGTTCCCTCATTACATCTCCCTTCCAACTTCATGTCCTTCTTAATTGATTTATGTTTTAAAATCAACTGAGACCAACTGATGCTACCAATGTGTGCATGATTAAGTAGTCATCCCATTGGAGAATGGAGAACCTACTAGTGGCAGCACCCCCACAGAAAAAGTGACTGTCACTCCTGCAGCAGCAATCAATTGCCAATAGCTCCTCAGCTGGGGTAGGTCCTTGAGAGCCTCTCCTCCATCCATGCCAAAATTATTTACTGGCTTGATCTTGTATATGCAGCCATAGCTCTATGAGTTTATATGTACAATGGCTATGCCATGTCATGAAGGCAGAGTTTTATAGCACTATTACCCATTCTCTGATTCCTACACCCTTTCTCTCTCCTTGTCCAAGTTAGGGCCAGTATTGCTGGCATAAAAAACCATGACCAAGTTGGGAAGTAAGTATTTATTTGGCTTACACTTCTACATCATAGTACACCATTGAAGGAAGTCAAGACAGAAACTCACATAGGGCAGGAACCTGGAGACAGGAACTGACACAGAGACCACGGACAGGGGCTGCTTACTGGCTTGCTCCTCATGGTTTGTTCACTGATCTCTTAAGTAACCCAAGACCACCTGCCCTGGAGCAAAGAGGTGGTCCCACCCACAATGAGCTGAGCCCACCTACATCAACCACTAATTGAAAAAATGCTCTGCAGGCTTGCCTAAATACAGTCCAATTTTGACAACACATCATTTAGGTAGTAGATTTGTCCATCAGTGATGTGGGAGTGTCATATATCAATCTGTTGATTTCATTGGTTAAAATAAAGAAACTGCCTGAGCTCATTGATAGGCCAACCCTTACGTGGGTGGAGTAAACAGAACAGGATTCTGGGAGAGAGAAGCTGAGTGAGGAGTTGCCATGATTTTCCTACCAGAGGCAGAGGCAGGCTAAAATCTCCCCGGTAAGCACACCTTGGGGTGCTATACAGATTATCAGAAATGGGCTAGTCCAGGTGCAAGAGCTAGCCAATAAGAGGCTGGAACTAATGGGCCAGGCAGTGTTTAAAAGAATACAGTTTCCGTGTAATTATTTTGGGGCATAAGCTAACCATATGGGCGGCCGGGTGCCGGGGACACAGCCCGGCCGCTCCTCATTCAACACATCAGGCCTATGATCTAAATATGCATGCTTTTGATGAGGTTTACAGTACCAGGCCTAAGTACTTCTTTCATTCTTCTCCCCTCCCTGCCTCCCTCCCTCCCTCCCTCCCTCCCTCCCTTCCTCCTTCCCTCTCTCCTTTCTTTCTTTCTTCTTTCTTTCTTTCTTTCTTTCTTTCTTTCTTTCTTTCTTTCCTTTCTTTATTGAAATAAAGTCTCTCTATGTAACCCTGACTGTCGTGTTTGAATAACATACCTAGGTGTGGGTATACTCTTTCTGATTCCTAAAAAGAACAGACCACAAGTCTTCATTTGCAGCTAGCATCTTTGAGGCTGGTAGTTTTTCTTTACTGGGCTATAAAATATCCCTTTGGCTTGCTTTTTTTAATTTTTTAATTTTTATTTATTTATTTTTCCATTAAAAAATTTACACTTCCTCTCCTTCTCTCATTCCCCTTCTGCTCCCCAACCTACCCTCCTCCCTCCCCTCCCATTGTTGAAATTGGGGTGCGGGGTTTGCATCCCCAACACCCCGGTTGCCTAGCTAGCTTATGCCTGAAATAACAACACACAAACTGTATTCATTTAAACACTGCTTGGCCCATTATTTCTAGTCTCTTCTTGGCTAACTCTCGCACCTGGTCTAACCCATTTCTAATATTCTGTGTTAGCACCCCAAGGTGCGCTTACCGGAGAGATTCTAGCCTACGTCCATCTTGGGTCGGTCGGAGCTTCATCACAAGTGCCTCAGAGAGCAGAGCCATCCTGTCTGCCCACTAGACAGGATCCTAACATCTCTGCGCAGAGCTGCATGAATTCTCTGAGCTCACTTCCTCTTCCTGCCAGTATACTATTCTGTTTACTCCACCCACCTATGTTCTAACCTATAGGACCAGCCAAGCAGTTTCTTTATTTTAACCAATGAAATCAACAGATTGATATATGACACTCCCACATCATTTCCATTAAAAAATTTACACTTCCTCTCCTTCTCTCATTCCCCTTCTGCTCCCCAACCTACCCTCCTCCCTCCCCTCCCATGGCCCTTCTCCCTATATCCAAGCCTAGGAATCTTTGCATCCAAATAGACTAGGGTCCCAAAAAGCCAGTACATGCAGTAGAAACAAGTCCCAGTGCCTTTATCAATGGCTTCTAAGTCAGCCCCCATTGTCAGCCGCATTCAGAGAGTCCGGTTTGATCATATGCTCTTTCAGTCCCGGTCCAGCTGCATGAGAACAAGCACACTGTTTCAGCAGGTGGACCAACCCCTCGCAGTCCAGACTTCCTTGCTCATCTTCTCCCTCCTTTTGCTCTTCAACTGGACCTTGGGAGCTCAGTCCATTGCGCTGATGAGGGTCTCTGTCTCTATCTCCATCCATCACCTAACGAAGATTCTATGGTGATATTCGAGATAATCATCAGTGTGATAGTGGGGCAAGGCCAGTTCAGGCACCCTCTGCTCTGCTGCCCAAGGACCTAGCTGGGGACATCCCTGTGGATACCTGGGATCCCTTCTAGAGCCAAGTCTCTTGCCAACCCTAAAATGGCACCCTTAATGTAGATATCTTCTTTCCTGCTCCTATATCTGCCCTTCCTCCATCTGCACCTTCCCACTCCCCCAAACTCTTTCCAGTCTTTCCTTTCTCCCTTCTCTCTCCCCCTCTCCCCTTCCCCGAACCCCACTCCTATACCTACCCCTATCCCCATGGTCCCAACTTTTGCCTGGCAATCTTGTTTGCTTCCAGTTTCCAGGAGGATCTATATATGTTTTTCTTTTGGTTCACCTTGTTATTTGGCTTCTCTAGGCTTGCAAAACTATAGCCTTAATGTCCTTTGTTTATGACTAGAGTCCACTAATGAGTGAGTATATACCATATTCACCTTTTTGTGTCTGGGTTACCTCACTCAGGATAGTGTTTTCTATTTCCATCCATTTGCATGCAAAATTCAAAATATTGTTATACCCAAGAGATGCCCAATCATACTACAAAAGCATTTGTTCAACTATGTTCATAGCAGCATTATTATTTCATAATAGCCAGAACCTGGAAACAACATAGATGTCCCTCAATGGAAGAATGGATAAAGAAAGTGTGGAATATATACACATTAGAGTATTAGTGGTAAAAGATAATTTTTTTACAGTGTCCAAATATGAGCTTCACTGGCTTGATGGTGTAGGAGGGTCTTCTGTCTATGTGTTACTTTCATTGGTTAAATAAAGAAACTCCCTTGGCCTTTTGATAGGACAACAGCTTAGATAGGCAGAGCAGACCGTACAGAATGCTGGGAGAAAGAAAGCAGAGTCCACATTCCATTGCATAGATGAGGGCCATTGTCAAAGCATCATCAATGCAATGGAATGTGCTCATGCAAGCCATTACTGGTGCACCAGCATTAAGTAATGGGGGATGTACTTTGAGAAGGTTGTTTCATTGGTGAGTGTCAAATTGTGGCTAGCTAATGGCCTAGATTTTTCTACCAGATTCTTTAAGGAAATAAGCTTGGGTTGATTTCATTTCTTGGCTATTTTGAATGGTTCTTCAATAGACTTGGGAGTGTTGTTTCTGTATTCAGACTACATTTCTCTCTGCTATATACCCAAAATGGTCATATGACAATTGTATTTTTGGATCTTGGGGAACCTCCAAATTGTTTTGCAGTTGCCCTACTCAACCATTAATAGGTTGTAACAGCTTCTTTTACTCTGTTTTTGCCAAAACTCAATAGCTTTTGGTGTGTGTGTGTGTGTGTGTGTGTGTGTGTGTGTGTGTTACATGTGCATGTTACAAATGTGAGCACCTGAGTGTGCATGCAGAGGCCAGAGAAAGACAGCAATGTCTTGCTCTATCACTCTTCACCTTGAGACAGGGTCTCTCACTGAAACTGCAACTAGGCTGTTAGCCAACAAGGCCCACCTAGCAATACTTTTGTCTCCAGCCCCTACAGTACTGGGAGTCACAGTATGTACAGGGTCATGCCTGGATTTTTCATAAGTACTTGGGTTTTGAACTAAACTCTTCATGCTTTTGAGAATGTTTCATTCTGCCATATGAATGCTGGGAACTGAACTCAGATTCTCTGCAAGAGTAGCAAGTCCTCTTAAACACTGAGCCATCTCTCCAGCCCCCCACAAAGTACTGTTTAGAATGTACAATACAAAAACATTGTTTTATGAGCAAAAAGGGAAGGTCAGGCATGAAAATGGACAAATGGAATTATACACAAGAAAACTTTGTAAAGGAAAGGAAAGAAATGACACAATAATGAGATATACTTCAGATTGAGAGAAAATGTTTGCCAACTATATGTCTAACAAGGGAAAAATAGGCCAAATATATTCTTACTCAATCAAGCATGAAAACAAATAATACCATTAATTTGAATAGAGTTTAACATAGGAATTAGATAAAATATATTAAAAGGCTAAAAATGCAGACCAAGAATCATTGTAGTAACAGAATTGCAAGAAGTATCTATCAAATTGAGGCCTAAGAGAATAAAAAGATGAGGACAAGATTATGTGGCCTCCGAAGCTCCAAGCAGAGGCTTTTAGAATTTATGACCCAGATATTTAAGAAAGGCACTTGCTGAGTGTGGTGGCACATACTTCCAATTCTAGCACTTAAGAAGTAAAGGGAATTTGATTTTTGGGTTTAAATCACTCTGGTCTACATAATGAGTTCCAGGCCAGTCAGGGGTACATAGTGAGGCCCTGTCTCAGGAATGAAGACAGGAAGGAAAGAAGGAAGGAAGGGGAAGAAGAGAGGAAGGAAGGAGGGAGGGAGTGAGTGAGAAAGGGATGAAAGGAAGGAATAAAAGGGGGAAAGGAAGGAGGGAGGAAAGAAAAGAAGAAAGGAAGCAACGGATGAAGGAAGAAAAGCAGACTCTGACTGGTATTCACAGTAGCTTTGTAACATGAAGGAAGAAGTCCATAATGCTGGAAACTGGAGCACTAAGCTTGAGGCAACTGATGCTCGTGTCTACAGAGGTATGATGAGACTGATTCAAAGAGTGTGAGGTAACAATGAAGTGATCATCCAGAAACTGGATTCAAGTGCTCCTATCAAGGTGAAGAACCAGTATCCTTCAACTTTCTAGATTCTCTTATTTACAGGACCTAGTCAAGCACTGATGAGAGAGAAATGAGAGGTTCAGAGTCCCAGTCCTCGCATCAATGCTGTAGAAGGAAGCATTGTGTGTCAGTTCATATTGTTTTTATCAGCTTGGCACAAGATAGAGAGTCATCTGGGAGAGGAAATCTCAATTGAACAAATGTTTCCATCAGACTGGCCTGTACACAAGTCTGTGGGGCCATTTACTTAGTTTATAGTTGATATGCATGGGCCCAACCTACTGTGAAAAGTGCCATCCATGGGCAGGTGTTCCCAGCTTTTATGAAATGGAAGTCGAGTAAGCCACTATGTTCTTTCATAGCCTCTGCTTCAGTTCCTGCCTCCAGATTCCTACCCTGAATCTGCTTCATAATGGAGTCTGATTTGTACACATAAGTCAAATTAACCCTTTTCTCCCCAAGGTGTTTTTGGTTGTTATATTTATTACAGCAATAGAAATCAAACTAGATGTTTGTTACTGAGAAATGAAGTTAATTGACAGAATGTGACAAGATGAATACATGTGATATGAAATGGTACATCCAAATAGCAGTCAAACTGACTGCAAGGACAAGTGGTTACCCACACAGTGGATACTATGTTATTTCTACCTCTCACTTTGCCTGAGCTGCAGGCTCAACAGGTCTTTCAATTTTGATACTTGATACCATATGAAGAAGTCTTCTTATCTTGTTGCAATCATCACCTCTCCTAATCAGCATACCGAGATTTAAGACTCTGACTACCTTTGGCATGTACTGTGGTTTCCTTACATGTTATAACATGACAATGGAATTTAGCAATATGTCAATGGGTGTGTCGGCATAGAATTAACTGGTATTGCCATGCTCCTTGCCACACTCATTTAGTAGGTGCAACTAAATGGTAGTATATTCAGTCAGTAACAACTCCACCAGCTATGGCAACACTAAATTCTATGGCTGAGGATCCAGCTAAGTGATACAGCACCTGTTCAATCCTCGGTATTGCATAATCAAACAAGTCAACAAACTCCCCCAAGGTCTATTTTATATGTCCAGGTTCTCTACGAGGTAGAGTCCAAAGTAGAAACAGATGTGTGGGAGCTTAAACGGTAGAAATACCTGTAAAGTGCTGTCAGAGAATGTCTAGAGAGACTTCAGACCATGATATAAAGGAGATATAAAGGAGAACCCAAAAGGAAGTGCCTCAACTAGAGAGCAGTCAAGCAGTTCCAAGTAAGTTTCACGCAAGCTAATGAGGGGTTCTTATGGCAAAATCATCTTTGAAAGAATTCTGTTCACAGCAATGCCATATATGAGTATCATCACTCAGTTCAACACTTGCCTGAAAATAGCATACAGGAAGAATCACCTTGATTAAAACACAATGGTAGATCATGAAGGACAGTATCTGGGATTATATGCAAATCAGTTGTAGTAGCCATAACATATCAGAATGACAAACTTCCATGTGTCTCACATTATGCAATAATTACCTTCTTTTGGCATCCCCATTGAACACAGTGAGTACCCTGAAGGTCTGACCTGCATGGGTCAGTGAAAGGAGGCTTCAACACATTTTGCACCTGTATATGTGTGCATATACCTGCACATAGACACATGTACATACACATAATTATAAATAATCAAGATAGAGATTAAAAATTAGAAAGATATCAGTTCAGGCATAGTGGCATGTGTCTTTTAATCTTGGTAATTTAATCACAGCAAATCACTGTGAATTTGAGCTCATCGTGGTCTACATAGTGAATTCCATGTCAGTCAAGGTTGCATAGTGAGACCCAGTTTTTTTAATGTCTCTAATAAAGGGATTGTTGCCTTTTAAGGGTTGCTGATAGATTCCAATTGGTTGTGCGCAGACACTTCCAACCATTGGAAACAACCAGAGGGCTCAAGGCACAAATAAACTCTTTTCTTGTTTTGAATTTATATACTTATTTATGTGAGAAGGCTAGGGAATCATACTTGCTTCAGATTCTTTTTGATATTTGTATAACTTTGCATGACAGTAGCATCTTGTCAACTATGGGCACTACATTACAACACTCACATGTACATACCAGAAACCACAGCTAGTACCAAACTCAATTATGTATTATGCTCCTTCAATAGACACTTGTTTATGATGCAGTTTAATTTATAAACCAAGTATGCTGAGAGAGCTCCTTCCACTCCTTCCACTTGGGCATGGTCTCAGCTAATTTCCTCCCGACCCCAATTGAGCACACAAACACCCAGGCCCACAAATGCTCCAAAGCCAGAGTTTGCACCAGCTTCAGGGCCCAGGACGCCTCATTTTAAAATGGCGTGGCTTTGATGCCCCCATCCTAAAAAGTTTGTCCATAGGGTGAGGAACACTGTTTAGGGGTTGTTGATTATTACTTATATTAGAGAGAGGGTTGGGGTAAAAACTATGTTTGTTAAAAAAAGGGGAGGTAGTAATAGTGGGTAATAGAGTGAAAACTTATGAGCTATTATTTATGGATAATTTACATTGCTGTAGTTTTGTATATTGATACAAGTTCAAATTATATTTGTTACTTTTGTTTACATTATTTGTATACCTATACAAAGTTATTTTGTCAGATTGTATACATGTGTGTTATTACCTCTGTTTAGGACCTTTTGTATATTGATACAACTTTTAGAATATATTTTCATATTGCTTTATATATTACTCCTACCCCTGATCAAGATACTTATATATTGTTTACATTTTGAGGTAATTGTCCTCATTTGTTTACATTTGTTTACAGGTTATTTAATATTCTGACATAAAGTTTTAGTCTTTAAGTTATACAGGTATTAGTTATTATAGGTCAATAGTTGTTCATGCTTGCTGTACAAATAGTTAGATCAATTAGGTTCTTTATATACAAAGAGATTGTATTCTGTCTAGATAGGTAATCTTCAACCACTTCAAGGATCTGTGGAATATGGCATTTTTAAATAACTTAGGGTTCTGTTGACAAGAGACATGACTGCTTCTGACAGCACCAATCTACTCCACTTGGAGCTTGTTTTCTTCTTGGTAAAACTGGCCTTTGGGCAAGGAACTGACAATGACTCAACAACTGACAAATTGCATGATATCCAGAAATGGATAAGAAGGACTGTCAAATCTTGCCAAGACAGGATAAGATAGTTATGAAAAATTTCCTGCCTCTGAAAATGGTCTATCAATTATGCTAGGCCATAGCCAAAGTTGATTGTTTCAATGCTGCAAAATGAGACTTTGGGTGATTGCTCAGATAACTAATTGTGTCTGCCATATATTGCTCACTTTGGAAGCTACTTGATTGTACTTCTTGAATGCTTAAGTAATATTATCGCCCTTCTCATGCCCTTGATGGAGTTGGAGATAAGATAGTCATTGTTACTGTCCTCTTATGATCTAGACAAGCCATTTTCAATACAAGACTTAGACTCCTTAGGATAGAATGTTTATTAAAACATTTAGCATATGTTCCTTGCTTAATATTGTTTATGCTGATTGTAATTCTAATCTTATACTTGATATCTGTTCCTAGTGTATATTGTTTTGTATCAGGTTTGGAACTCTCTTACTTAAACAAAAAAGGGGAGGTACTGTGGGAACTCCTTCTGCTCCTTCAGCCAATAGCCTTTAAGATACCAGCCTACATGTATACGACAAGGTTAACAAAAACAATTATGATAACACACAAGTTCTGTGAATGTTTTTATCTTTGCCTCAAAATATTGAAACTTGATATTTTATTGCAGCATTATTTTTAGATTAAGGTTGACCATGGGTAACTGAGACCATAGAAAGTGAAATATTGGACAAAGAGGAACTATTATTTCTTACTATATAATATGTCTTGTAGCCCACCTGATTCTGGGTCAATAATTAAGCACAAAAAAAACCCCAGCTATACATTAGAAGCTTTTGAATCTAATAAGGTTCCAAACTACCCTGAATATAAGCTGTGAGTTCCTTTCCTTGTTGTTTGACCTGGGCTCCATGAATAGAGCTCTTAAGCAACATTACAAGATTACATAATGAATTTTGTGCTTCTTTTATTATTCCCCCTCATTTGACAACACTTGTTGGGCATACTGATGAGTTCTGTAAATATCATTATTATGGTTTGACTATGAAACAGCCACCAAATGTCATGTGTTGAATAATTGCTTCCCAATTCAATGTTCCCTGGTGGGTGTTGAGGGAGGTGATTAGATCATGAACTATTAAGTGACACAATCCATTTTTAAATTCATAATTTAAGGTCAATTTTGGGACGTCAAAGAAATAACAAGTATGGCTTAATTCAGGGAAGTAGATCACTGGGAATATACTCTTAAAAGTATAATTGTCTCCAGGCCATCACTCTTTCTTTGCTACTTAAATATGGTGTAACAAAGAGCTCTGTTCCACTATATTCTTTACTACATTGTCTCCAGTATGTTGTTCTGTTTCATTATAGAAATTCAATCAGACATAACTAGAGTGACACCTCTGAAACTGTGAGTCCAAACTAATCATTCTCTTTTTGTTGTTGACAGGAGGTATTTTGTCATGGTAATACAGGTTGAGTAACACAGAAAACTGGCATGAAAAAATAGGACTGTTACTGTAATGACATCTAACCACATGTTCAGAAGCCTTTGGAACTCATTTGTCAGAAAAATTTAGAGAAATTTTGAGGAAAAAACAGTAACAACAACTTTAGAATGCTAACAGCAAAACAAAACTTAACAGGTAATTCTCCTATTAGTTCAATGGACTAGAATGTTGACAGGAATGTAGAAAGACAAAACTGTTCATGAATTTTCAGAGACTTTGTGTGAGGCTTACTTTAAAGGTGACAGATAAATCTGGTAAACAAACATAGGAATCTGGCATTCAGGTTATTGAATGTGTATTGATGGTTGCTTTGACACACACACACACACACACACACACACACACACTCACACACACTGTGAGTATCTTGGAGGAGGAACAAAGAAAATCTTGGAGTTTGAGCAAAAAGAAACATGTTTAATGTTAGGGACATGGAAGATGTTGTCGCTGAAGATATTAGTGCTATTAAATAAAGCCACTACTTAAAACTGGGACAACAAAAAAATAAACTATTATTTCAACTAGGCAAAGACACAAAAGCAGTGAACGAAAGAAGGAAAGGAGGGAAGGAGGGAGGGAGGGAGGGAGGGAGGGAGGGAAGGAGGGAAGAAGAGTAAGTGAAAAGCCCTGAGGCAAAATGTAGCTAAAGAGAAACATTAAAATAAGAGCTAAGCTAAAGCCGAACATTGAAAACTAATAATAAGTCTGCATCATGATTTGGGAGCTGGCTGGTGGCCCCAAAAGAAAAAACCTGACACATACACCCTGAAGACATCTCTGGGATTATTTGAAAGACAAGAATATAATGGCACAAACTTATTGAAACATTTTTCTTCTAAGCAGAGAACATCACAGAGCTTGCAAAGAAACACCCAAGGGGAAGGTTTTTTTTTTTTGGTTTGTTTGTTTGTTTTGTTTTGTTTTTGTAGTCAGCCATCTGGGCAGAAGTGGCTACAATCTATTTTTCCAAGTGACCTTGGCTACTGATCAGGATGGTCACCTGTAGTCTAAATGCTGCTGATTTTCAAGATGTGCAGAAGTACTGAAGAAGTAGAAGTCTACACCCAGATTGAAAGGAAAGGCTTGCAGGCCAGGCAATTTGGCAATGTTGGGCTCCTCCTGAGCTAACCCTGATAGGGTGACTGAAGCTGAGAGTATGATGCCTAATTGCAAGAGAGATTCCCCAGGAAGGTGGAGATACTAAAAACATGAAATATCTGCCCAGAAATCCACAGGAAGTGAACAGAACCATTCCAAAGAAAAGCCATTTTATGCTACAGGTTATATAAGTATTATTGTCCAAGTTCTTGAGATTTCACATTATATCATTATGTGTCATGGATGCCAGGCATAATGCTACAGAATTTACTGTTTTACCTACTGAGCTCCAGTCTTGTCTTAGCCTCAGATCTCATTTCATGTGCCTTCACTCTTCATTTTTGAAAGGAGATTATGTAATATGTTCTACAATTGTATGTTGTTAGGATCTATTCTCTTTTAATTTTACAGGGAGTCACAGCTAAGAGTTTTTCTTGATTCTCAAAGGAAACTTTGAATGTTTGAGAAATGATGGATTTGAGACTATGGGGATTCTTGGAGGTGGATTGTATACATTGTGAGATTGACAAGTATTGAGGCTAGAAAAAAAAAGGTTATGGGCTAAATGTAAGGTATCAGAAAGGCTCATGTGTTTAAGACTCAAACCCCAGCTAGTAGTGCTTTTTCAAGGTAACTGAAACTTGAGTGCACTAATTTTACCAGTGATTTAATTCCTTAATGAGTTCATATTGAATGGATTATTAGGAGGTAGGACCCTGCTGGAGGAAATGGGTGACTTTAAGGATATTTCTTGTCCTTGGCCCTTTCCTGTCTCTCTCTACCTCATCTACAACTCCCTACATCCCCAGAATTATTTGACTTAGCATTTGCAGCCCAGAGAAGCAACAAAGCCAAGTTGCCATCGACCCAAACCTCTGAAATAAACCTTTCTGCCTTCAATTGTTTTCTCTTAGGTATTTTGTCATGGTGGCATAAAGCCACTTACAGGATGATTTAATATCAAAGTAGCCTTTATTGTCAATGTGCAAGCACATCTCATGATAAGATAATGAAGGAACATTTTCTAACATTTAGGTTTATAAATTGCCACAATTAAATTAAATTAAATTGAATTCATATGCCTTTTAAACACATATTCTAGTGATTAAAAAGAACAAGACTGGCAAGCACTGTGGCACATGATTTTAATCCCAGAACTCCCAAGTTAGAGGAGAGTGGATTTCTGTGAGTTTGAGAACTGCCCGCTCTACAAAGAAAGTTTCAGGCCAGCCATGGCTATATAGTGAATCCCTGTTTCAAAGCAAGATGGAGAAAGACTCATGGTAAGGAGTCAAGGCTGTTAGGATTGTAAGTCAATATGTAATCAGAAAGGAAAAAGGAATAAATTTCTTGACATAGAGGTGATAAAATGAGTGGCATTTGGTAATTTCTATGTGACTAGAAGAGGAAAAAATATGGTTTCTGGGCTAGAGTAATTATTTGCTTCAAGAGAGATAGAGATAAATTCATTCAAATAAAGTTTATTTATACCACAAATCAGACAGTGATTCATTTTTAGATGCAGAAGAAAATGACACTGGTAAACAAACTTTAACTGGTAGAATAAACTTAAGGTAGTATAAGGACAAATAGATATGTACCCTTTTATAGGGTACATGGACAAGGTACGGCATCAGGTTTATATGAACAGTATGCTCAATAAGTAGGTGAATAAGCTCAATCTAACTTGTGGAAACACTCGAGAAATATAGACTGATGAATGTTTAATAAAAACAAATTGTTTGCATTCTATAATTCTTGAGGTCACAAAATACAAAGAAATACTGGGGAAATTGTTCTGATCAAAAGATAGTAAAGTAATGCCACTAAATACAATGTATGATCCTAAATTGAATCTTGAACAAGAAAGGTTTGTTTTTCTTTATGAAGAATTCTTGAAACAGAATAAGGTCTATGGCTTACATATGATGACAATGCTAGTTCCTTAATTTTGATAATCACATTATGGTTATATAAAATAATATTCTTGTTTTTAAGAAATTCACATTGAAGTAGATGATCTCTGACTTAGCAACTGTTTGACCAATTTTTCAAAATTATAATTGTACAAAAATGATACACATTCAATAGGAACAACATTTAAAACTTTGAGGATTTCTCCTTTCCTAGGCTAGTACATGTTTTCTCATAATATATTTAGAAGACTAAGCCACAATTCACATCCAGCCATGTAGTCACTAGAGTAAGCAACCTATATTCTAAAATGTATTTAGTTGTTAAGTTAAGATGTTCATAGATTAAGGATATTAAAGTCTTTTTGGATTATTACATTTTTAACACATAATTGTTTCACTGAATCATTGCCAGACTGTAGAGAGCTGCTAGAGACGCACCTGATGGCGATGTGTAGAGAGATGCATGGAGCTGCATCTGATGGTGCTGGCTTCCGCCCTCCGCGATCCCGAAAGTGAGTGCTCTCTGTGATAATCAACTCCTAATATGGCTAAGGCCTGACTCATGCTATTATCACGCAATGATCGTCAGCTGCTTGCATATGCATGAACCTATGGGCAGTGCGCACATGGCAATCCAGGGTTGGCGCCTGTGCCTTTTTAAAGGTAGGGAGAGGTTTGCCCGGGGAGAGAGAGAAAGAGAAAGAGAAGGAGAAAGATTGCTGTGAACAAGGTCCTGGATAAACTGCTTGCAAGAAGAGCTCCGGTGTTGTGTCTTCCTTGCTGGTTGAGGTGGGCGCGACACCAGACATAATATCTAGAAGCATATGTAGTTTGAAGAATAGGAAAAGGCTAAGACAAGGACCATAAGAAAGAGTCTGGAGAGATGGCTCACAGATGAAAAACATTTTTGATTCTGCAGAAGACTTGAATTCAGCTCCCATCACTCACAAGGTCACTCACAACCATTCATAACTGCAGTTCCAGGGGATACAAGTACCCTTTCTTACTGCCAAGAAGAAATACACATGGTGCACATATAGAAATACAACCAAACAAATTCACCTTAAATATATATAAAATTATATGTTAAATTTACATAATCATATGTAATTACATACAAATTTATATATATCATATATATAGTATTACATATTAAATTTACACAATCATATGTAATTATATACAAATTTATACAATTTTTTAAAGAAAAGAACTATAATAAGTTACAAGCAGTAGTATCACAGTTAAACATTCTTAGGCTGTAGCAAGCTTTTTTCTGGGTTACCAGTAAGCTTCTAAATCATGACATGGAGAGTTACTGAAAAGGGAGGTAAGGATGAAAGTCTACGAATCCCAAGCTAACTCCAAAAGATTCCAGTCATAATTCTTTATTATAAGGGGCAAACTCATGTAACAGGAACAAGAAGTCCAATCTCAGGTGTGTAACTCAGGAACGAGAGAGAGAGAGAGAGAGAGAGAGAGAGAGAGAGAGAGAGAGAGAGAGAGAGAGAGAGAGAGCGCTCTGGTCTGGCCAGCTTTTTTCCTCTGGGTACCCAAAAGGTCACACCCTAACCTGGTACAGTCTCTTAAAGGTCATTGGCTGAAAAAGGTTCCCCATCACGACTTTTTATTAGTTATGAATGCTCAGCCTTCTTTTATGCTCATTTTTTGCTAGCTCCTATAACTTATATTAACCTGTTTCTTTTCATCTATGTTTTGCCTCAAGGCTTTTTACCTTTCTTTTATTCTGTATGTCTTACTCCATGTCTGACTGACTGGTCCCAGGTGTCTCCATATATATTAAATTTACATAATCATATATAATTATATATAAATGAATGTAAAACCTCTTTCCTAGTTAAAGTAATATTCCATAACATTAGACTCTGCAATGAAATTGCCTGTGTTCTAATCAAAGAACTATAATTTCCTATCCATAAGGCTTTAGATCAGTTATATAAATGTTCTATAAATTATAAATTAATATTGTTCATCAGTAAACTCGATACCAATGTAGTGCATACATCATACAGGTGATATGAGAGTTGTCGGGAGCCTCCTTTTTGGGGTGACTTTTGCCACAATCCTAGCCATGGCAGGTTCCTACATTCCAGGGTAAGAGCATTAGGATTAGAAAAGTTTGGCAGAAGGAACAGATATAAGAAACACAGAGAAACAGAATAATAATGGGATGGCACCTGAGCAAATACTGATTGCTGAATTTACCTGAGTTTATTTTCCTTATACTTTTATACCCCAAAACAAAAGGAGGTAAGAAGGAAATACCGCTTTAACATGATACAAAGGACAACCAGAACAGTTACTTGTCCTACTACTTGAGACATTAAGCAAACATTCTGTTTTTTTGGGGCAGTAAACATACCCTAGTCCAAGTATCCTAAAGGTACTCCCTAGGTCAAACATCCTATTTTAGAAGGAGCAGAAGTTTGTTTGAATTCTCTGACTTTTGGTCAGGGTGGAGTGGATCTACCTCTACGGACCATATTAATGTCCAAAATACCAAGTAAACACATCCTAGTTCAGGGTATATAGCCAAACTTGTAGTCAACAACTTTGAATGAGCAAAATAAACTCAAACTCTCTGACATTCAGACAAGGTGGAATAGGCTCACATTTTTGGGTCTTCACAGGGAATGAAATTGGTGAGCAAATGTGAAGGAATTCTTTTGGTGCCTAGCTCTCTCTCTCTCTCTCTCTCTCTCTCTCTCTCTCTCTCTGTGTGTGTGTGTGTGTGTGTGTGTGTGTGTGTGTGTGAATTTTCTGTATTCTGTCAATCATGTTATAAATAAACGCTGATTGGCCAGGCAGGAAGTATAGGTGGGGAAACCAGACAGGAAGTAGAAATTATGTAATGAGAACAGGAGGATTCTGGGAAGGAGGAAGTTGATTCTCCCCACTTCTGCCCAGACCACCAAAGCAGCAGCATGTGATCTGTCCCCACTGAAAAAAGGTACTGAGCCACATGGCTAACACAGATCAGAAAAATGGGTTAATCAAGATGTGAGAGTTAGCCAGTGAGAAGATAGAGCTAATGGGCCAATCAGCTTATAATTTATGGAGACCTATGTGTGATTTTCTTTGGGGATAAACGGCTGTGGGGTTTTGAGCTCCAACATCTTCCCACAAACATGTTGGACAAGCCTGAGATACAGTGGGTCTGACTTTGGAGTGAGGGCTGAGGGAGCTAGCCTGGGCTATATGCAACCTTTTCTCAAAAGATAAATGAACATAACCCCACAAAACAAAATAATAAAACAACACACCACCCTGACACATGATGCATAAATTTCTTTCCTGTTTGCCTATCCTGTCGTATTCTCTCAGACTCCAATAAAAACTCTCATGTCCATGAGAATGAGAACCTACAAAGGAGTCCCAATGGGATCACAGAAAGAGAAAATTAAGGAAGTTTGGGTATAGGAGAGGAGTGCCACAGTACAGCTTGGGTGGAGCATTTTACCAATTTAACATTTGTTTATGGCTGTTCCTCCCGTCAATTATAAACCAGTATCTTAGGACACTCACCAGAAATTCCGTTTATCACAAAAACACATGACCAAACTCATTTATGCAAACTCGTGAATCCTGATTTTATCTTAACAGATGGTAATTCCTTCTAAGGTGCCTCAGTATTCACTCTATAATTGCAGTCACTGAAAAGGGGACTTATAACTCAGTGTGGAAAAAAGCCACAAGCTAGATTATGACTACTGTAAGAAGTAATGTCTTGAAAAGGCTCCTGTAGCATGAGTAATAAAAATTCAGAGACACAAATTGGGGTTCAACCTGAAGGTAAGTGTCAAGTTGGGAGCTTAGGCCCCAGCCCCTTGAATCTATCCTAGCCCCCTGACCCTGAGAGTTAGCACTCTGGACTCCAAATCCCAGCAGGCCAGGTCCTGACCCCTCCCTAAGGTGGGAGGGGTCAGGACCACTCCCCAGGGTTAAATGAGCTCCCCGAAGAGGAACATGTGGTCTCCTTTTCTTCCTGCCTGTGGTCATGTTTGCACAGATTTCCGGTTCCCCCTGGGGCCACCCGAGAATGCAGAACTCCCATTAAACCTGGATATTTCTTAATTTGGCTTGTTTTGATTTGGCTTGATTGGGAATTTTGCCTTGGCAGGGAGCTCGTGTTAGGAAATAGTCATAACAGTCAGGAAAGCAGAACAGTCACTGGTTCTTATCTCTGCCTCAGTCTTTGAAGTGACGATCCTGCTTCCAGGAATCTCAGAATGGGACTGTGAAAGAGAGCTCTCTCCTCCTGTTTTATATTCCTCTCTAGGGCTGGGATTAAGGATGTGCACCTCTACCCCCTGGTTTCTATGGCAACTAGTGTTGCTACTGGGATTAAAGGTGAGTGTCACCACTGCTTGGTCTGTACTGCTGGTACCACAAAGGAAAAGAAGGCGTGGTTTAGTAGAAAAAGATTTAAGTTTAATCTGGAAATACTTCTAAGTATGGCAGGATTATTTTTTTTATTTTTCTTAAAGGTAATATATGTGTTGCTAGACCATTTTGTAATTCTATGAAAAACTGTTAGTTGGAGCTATACAGTCTTGCAAAGTTTTTTCATTCTGGTTGAACTGCAACAATTCCTGTTTGGTTTCTGCAGCTAAAGTAACTTGTTTGTCTGGATTCCTGTCCTCTGGACAGACAGACAGTACTGGTCAGCTGAAAAAGACGTTTATCATCACCTAAAATTCTTTACTTAACTACTCACTGCTTACCCCCAGCAACAGTCAAGTGTAGAAAACTTGTCAACTCTCCTTCCTCTAAAACTCTGAGGAACACTAATTCTGACCCTCTCTCAACCAGAAGCCCAGAGTTGCCAATAGCTCCTCAGATAGAGGTGGAACTGAAAGAATCATGGCAGTGCAACCCTGGCAAGTGGGAGCACACCACTAGTGGTAGACAGACAGATACACCATGTGGAGAGAGTTTGGGTACAGAGTTTATTTAATGTGTTAGGGCATTATGGAGTAGAGAGAGAGAGAGAGAGAGAGAGAGAGAGAGAGAGAGAGAGAGAGAGAGGAGGGGGAGAAGGGAGAGGCAGTAGTTACCTCTTCAGAAGAGGGATGAACAGAGGGACTAGAGAGAGAGGGGGGAGAGAGAGGAGGAGGAGGGAAGGTGCTGAGATTAGTTTGCCTATGGAAAGGAGGGATTGGGGGTGGGCAGAGCTTGTCTCTTAAAGGGACGGGATACCCAGGTGACAGGGATGGTCAGCAAAATGATATCAGAAACTTTATGTCCACCTTCCCTCTCCATGTTAAGATTTGGCATGGCTTGAGATTGCATGAGACTTATCCATGCTGTCCATAGCTGCTGTGTGTTTATGTGTATAACTGCTCTAGTCTCTCACTTTTGCTTTCTGTACCTTGGCCAGTTGTGGGTATCTTTACCATCTACTGTGTAAAGAAGGTTCTCTGATGAGAGCTGAGGGATACATTAATATATGGGTATAATGATAAGTCATTAGGAGTCAGTTTAATACCATATCAGTTCAGCAGAAAAATAGTACTAGGTTCTCTCTTAGGGTCTATGGCCTGTCTAGCCATAGGTTCTTAGCCTGATAATGATGCAGGTATTGGTTTCATCTTCTGGAATGAGCCTTAAATCTAATTAGAAAGTGGTTGGTTTTTCCTATAACTGTGTCACAGTTGCAGGCTAGTCATTATCATAGCTTGCTGAGTTCACTGCTGGGTAAGACTGATGATTCCTCTTCTCTAGCAGTGTACATAATACCTTCCAGTTCCTTGAAAGCTAGCTAGTATAATGAAGCTTCTGGATCATTACCAACTTGATTTCTCCATGCTCTATGATTTAAGCATGTGGTTTCTTCAGCAATAAGGTCTTACTCTCCACTTCTGGAGGGTAACCAAGAAATATTTTTTATAGCCTGAAATATTTAGGAGTTTATGGGACCCCATTGGCCAACAACTTTTAAAGCAGTAACCCCTTTCTGGGATTGAAATTTTTTTAAAAAATATTTTTATTAAACTTAGTTTTTTGTGAGTAGGTACACATACAACTGCATGTATGTAGCAGAGGACAATTTTCAGGAGTCAGTTCTCTCCTTCCACCATGTGGATCTTGGGAAACAAACTCAGGTTGTCAACAGACACCTATATACTCTGAGCCATCTCAATGGCCCACATGCTAGTCTCTTGCCTAGACATTTCTACTATGGTCAATGACCAAATTCAATTTCACCTTTTAGTATTTCTCACTAACAACTACAGGTTAAATTATATATTTTCCATCTGTGTTCCTGCATCTCCTTTCCATGGTCAGAGATTTGTTTTTAAGAGGGTTGAATCACATGATATTCATGGTATTCTGACTTTATTGTAAGTTTGTTTTCTATACTATGTTGGATATCTCTGAACCAAGGCCTCAAACTTAATAGCATCTGATTTTTTTTTTTAGGGGAGGTTCAAGACAGTGTTTCTCTGTATAGATTTGGCTGTTCTGGAACTCACTGTCTAAACTATGCTGGCCTCAAACTCATAGAGAACTACCTGCCTGTGTATCCAAAGTGCCAGGATTAAGGGCGTGTGCCACCACCACTTGGTACATCTGATTCTTTTAGAAACAGTACAGTTGAATTGGCTAAACTGATATCCAACTTGGAGCTCAGGAAAAGAGGGAGATTAAATAGTAAAGATTAAATTCTTATTGAAACAGTGGCTATCTCTGAAGAAAAAAAGAGAACCAAGTACAAAAATACAACATCCGGTATTGGGAGGACCTAGAGCACAAAGAATGAGCATGGGAGCAGCCATCTTAGAGAATGTCTACATTTAGAAAATGTAGCAAAGATTATCAGAAGGAAAAAATAGTTAAGTTTTTACTGACAATTTTCCAATAAAACATATTTATTGTCTAATGTATACCACTCAGTACTTGTGCACTGAAAAAGCAATAAATGAGTGGATAGCTTTACTTACCCAACTTTCAGGCTAGCTTCCCTTTGTTAAGGGGAGAAACTAAAAATTTCAAATCCTGAGGAATTTGAGAATAATAAAGAATGTATCAGCTTTCAGGTCTGAACAGTATAAGGTGATTCAATGAGAAGGCTCTGCAAGTAAAAGCTCTTGTGCCATGACAGATGATGCAAGCAGGGTTCCCTGGTCCCTACATGGTAGAAAGATAGAGCTGACCCTGCAAGTTGTTCTCTGATCTCTACTTGTGCCATGGAATCTACAACCAGGTTTAGGTGTAGTTTAAGTACAGCCAGCAGGTATAATATACTTAAAGGGAGGTGTGATTCTACATAGAAAGGAAATAACAAAATGGATATAATGTAATCATTTTGCTGATGAGTCTGGAACCAGAAATCCTTGTCACCTAATGCCTAGAAAGAGTATAGAATTGACTTCTAATCTCCAATTTCTTGATGCCCTATTGATGTGGGAGTGTCATATATCAATCTGTTGATTTCATTGCTTAAGTAATAAAGAAACTGCTTGGCCCTGATAGGTTAAAACACAGGTGGGTGGAGTAAACAGAACAGAATGCTGGGAGGAAGAGGAAGTGAGCTCAGAGGCCATGCTCCCCTCTCCCGGGCAGACGCCATGAAGCAAGCTGCCAGGTCAGACATGCTGAATCTTTCCTGCTGTAGCAGGAAAAAAGTTGTGCTGTTTTTAAAATTCTGGCTTTCTGGGCCGTCCTGCCAGGGTAAACTCTGACTGTTTGAGGCAGGAGGGCCAACTACAGAGAGAGGACTTGAGTGTTGTCTGTTGCAGCTTAATTGTTGGCAGGGACCTTGAAAGGCCATAAATTTGTGGCAGTAAACATGACTACAACCGGTACCTCCGCCATGAGGCTGGAAAGCTAAGGAATGGGCTGGATCTAGCTGGCAAATCCACGGCTTTAATCCTACCCATATTGCTCAGTAATTTAAAGGCTCATGTGGTCAGAAAAAGAGAGAGAGATACAGTAAAAAGAGATTCAAAGACAAAGAAAATTTCTAAATGATTTATAGTGTGTTAAAAATATATGCAAGCTAAAAGTTAAAGTCCTTAAAAGTAAAAAATGGAAGAAAGAGAGTAGTTGGGTGTGGTAGTACACACCTTTAATCCCAACACTTGGGAAGCAGAGGGAGATTGACCTCTGTGACTTCAAGGTATGGTAGCACACACCTTTAATCCCAGTGCCTAGAAGGCAGAGACAAACAGATCTCTGTGAGTTCAAGGTGTAGTAGCAGGTGTAGTAGCATACACCTTTAATCCCAATGCCTGGGAGACAGAGACAGGCAAATCTCTGAGAGTTCAAGGACAGCCTGGTTTACAGAGTTATTACAGAACAAAGATATACAGAGAATATAAAATAAAAGTAAAAATAAACAAAATAGAGTTAAAATAAAGCCGTACAGAGATGGAAAAATAAACAGAGAATTTTGATACTGTATGCTATTATGCTCTCTTTGAATTGCTTGAATGCTGAGGAAGGAGCAACAGCTGCTAAAAGATATTTGTTTATAAATGCTGCTGAACTAATCCAACATAGATATTTTGAAATGCCTTGACTTTGAAATTTGGATCTAAGGACATGATGCTTTGGAAAGAAGTTTCTTATTTTGTTTTCACAGAGGGTGTGAGTCTATGGATTGCTTCTATCCCAATATGGTATGATGGACCATGCCCTCCTGAAGGGTTGCTGTGAACATCTTCAGAAAATTGCTTCGCTCAACTGCCAACTGAGATGAAACTAGCACACAGGTTATACCATGAAAGACCTAATTAACGACGCCCCCATTCAGCAGGAAGCAGTTTGGAGAGAAAAAATTGCGTCCATGTTCCCAAATATGGTTAATAAATGTTCTTTTACATTTAAAGGGGGATATGATATAGATATGGATAATTTGCATTAGTATAGATTTTGCTTTATTGATAGAGATTTAAGGTCAATTTTGTTATATGTATTTGTATTTCTGATCTTGATTAAGGTATTGTGATTGTGTAGTTCACTTAAAAATGTAGTATGTATAGGTTGTTAATGAATAATCAATAATAGTCAAGCTTGTAATCATGTTAGTTAAGATTTTCTAGATGTACATAGATATATTTTAGATAGGCATTCTTCATATTTTTCAAAGATTATAGAATATGGCATTTTAAATGTTTTAATAACTTAGGGTTTTTCATGACAATGAGACACGTTTGCTCCTGGCAGCACTAATCTACTTCAAAAGGAAACTGGGCATTGAAGAGGCTCCTTATGGAGTTTGATAGCCATTTGGGCAAGAAACTGCTCTTGCCTGGACTGTTGCATAAACTGGACACAGAGAACCCTCAGAGAGAGGACTGCTGAACTTGCCTAAAGGGGAGATGACCTTTTGGGGTTCCTGATTCATGAAGGAGTCTGCAAGACATTATGCAGGACACAACAGATAGTGACTGAACTGACTTTGAAATTTCCTGCTTCATGGAAATGTCTGCTGGAAACTATGGGCCTGTAGGCCGAAGATGGATGCCCCAACAGTATAGAGGAACTTTGGGTGACTGTCCAGGCAGCAAAATGTCTCTGCCATTTCTAGAGTTTTGAAAGTTGCTTATTTCTTGTTTACTCAGGTAATATTATATCCTTCTGGAATCTTTGATGCAGTTAAAAAATAGATAGATAGTTATAGGTGTTTTCCTTTGTTATGATAAAAGAGAAAATAGATATAAATATTGCAACTGTAATTCTTGCTTGATAACTGTTTTGTTATATGTAATTTTGCTATGTTAAAGTTAAAGCCTTTTTTTGTTTAAACAGAAAAAGGGGAAATGATGTGGGAGTGTCATATATCAATCTGTTGATTTCATTGGTTAAGTAATAAAGAAACTACTTGGTTCTGATAGGTTAAAACATAGGTGGGTGGAGTCAACAGAACAGAATGCTGGGAGGAAGAGGAAGTGAGCTCAGAGGCCATGCTCCCCTCTCCCGGGCAGACGAGATTGATGAAACTCCGATCCACGATGGACGTAGGTTAGAATCTTCCCGGTAAGCGCACCTAGCGGTGCTACACACATTATTAGAAATGGGCTAGTCCAGGTGTGAGAGTTAGCAGAAAAGAGGCTAGATATAATGGGCCAAGCAGTGTTTAAAAGAATACAATGTCCGTGTAATTATTTCGGGGCATATGCTAGCAGGTGGCCGGGGTGCTGGGGATGCAGCTCTGCCGCTCCTATTACTACACCCTATAACAGTGCAGAAATTTAGTTCCTGTAAAAATCATCTCAGAGAAGTAATTTGAAAGAAGAGTGATCAGGTGATGGTGGCACACTCCTTTAATCCCAGCACTCAGGAGGCAGAGGCAGGCAGATCTCTGTGACTTTAAGGCCAGCCTGTTTTCTAAGACCTGGACAGGCTCCAAAAGCTACAGAGAAACCTGTCTCGAAAATAAAGAAAAGAAGAAGAAGAAGAGGGAGGAGGAGGAGGAGGAGGAGGAGGAGGAGAAGAAGAAGAAGAAGAAGAAGAAGAAGAAGAAGAAGAAGAAGAAGAAGAAGAAGAAGAAGAAGAAGAAGAAGAAAAAGAAGAAGAGTGATTTAATTTGGTTTTGGTTTCAGAGTATTTGGTTCTTCATGTAATGAGGGGTTTAGCAGCTCCCATCACAGAAGGTCCTCTTTCAGAATGAGTCTTTCCCTCTCAGATATTTTTTTTCCCTAGGAATGTCTTCACAGATGCATCCTTGACACACTTTACTAATCGCTTAGATACTTCTTAAGTTAATCACATTGGCAATCAAGATAAATCATTACAAAAAAAGGCTCTTTTCCACTAGATATTCAAATCTCAAACTACCGAATTTCAGAAGTGACACCCTCAAAGTCTCACATATATCTTATAATGTCTAATGCCTTCAGTTTATCTTAAGAGTGTCTACAACCCTTTTCTTGTTTTTTATTTGTTTGCTTTTAGATTCTATGATGTTGCCATAGTTTAGGGGTTGCATTATAAATCTATCAATTGGGGCTGGGTATTCCATGGTCAGTTCTCTGTATTTCGACTAGTTGTGGCTTTCAGTAATGGTCTTCTACTGGTACAAAAAGAATCTTCATTCATGCTGGGTGAGAGCTACAGTTATTCCTGGGTGTAAGGATATGTATTTAGAATGCAGTTAGGAATTATACTTGTTTACCCATGTGACAGTAATATATTATCCTCCAAGATCTCTAGCCTCACTATCCATGTGTAGATGGCTAGTTTTACAGTACTAGGAATGATTTCTCTCTTGTTAAATAGGTCCTTAAGTCCAACTTTCCTGAATATATTTTTACTGCAGTTTGGATTTGTCTTTATACTTTCTATAACTCTCCTAGCTCTATCACTTATATACGTGTTTAATAACTTAAACACTGCTAATATATCTTATAAAAATGTCTCTATCAAAGAAATTCACATTCACTTAGAGAATTGCAGTAACAGAGTCCCATTTTTCCCTCTAAGCTTTTGTTATAATCTCACCTAGGAGAAGTTGGCCTAAGAGATCAATGCAATCACTCTTGAGGACATAGTACAACACTACCTAGAAGAGGTGTTTGAGAGTTTGAGATGCTGTTTTGCAGGATGTAATGTAGAGTGTGAAGAAGGAAAAGACATCAACAGATGATTCCATTTCTTCCATAAATATAATACATGGGCCAAAGAACTACAAGGTTGTGAAAGAATGTCTCCTAATGATCTAGTTGCAAAAAATGTTTTCATTTTTCTTCTTATTTTCACAATACTGGCTTCTACTTTTTTATAAACTTATTATTTATAATATATTATCATCATTGGAGACACAAGAAGGTTTATTCTGGGTAAGAGTTTCAGAAGTTTTAGTGGTCAGTCTCTTGGCCCTGATGCTTTAAACCCTGTGGCTACATCGTTGTGGCATAAGTACATGGCAGTTAATGTCTGCTTACCATATGAGAGTCAAGGCAAATCAAACCAAGAAAGAAAGGAAGAAAGAAAAAAAGAAAGCAGGAAGGAAGAGAAAAGGAAGAAGAAAAGAAGAAAGAAAAGAAAGGAAGGAAGAAAGAAAGAAAAAAGAAAAAGAAAGGAGAAAAGGAATGAGGTCATGATCCCAGCACCCTCTTCAAGGACATGTCCCTAGTGACTTAAATTCCTTCCCCATCTCCCAAGAGACCGTTGCTTTCTAATAGTGCCAATGGCTAACAACTAAGCCTTTGTCTTATAGATCTTCAGGACAATTTCTAAAGTGTAGCATTATCCAAGGGTAGGCAATTTTTAGCTTAGGAAAACAAAAATGGTTTCAACAGAATTAGAACATAAGATTGCTTCTTATCAGCAAACCAATGTGAAATCAATGAAAAGCAAACCACCACAGTATTTTATAGATTATCAGATATAAATCAAAAATTATTTACTGGCTTTCCTCTTCCACCCTATACTATTGTGTTGGTCAACATCCCATCACAGTGACAATTACTAGAGAAAACCAACTTAACGAATGAGAGATTTATTTTCACTTATGATTTCAGAGGTAGTTGACTGTAGTGTTTTGAATAAGAATGGCCCCTATAGGTTCATATATTTAATTTAGTCACAAGAGAGTGTCACTATTAGGAAGTGTGGCTTTGTTGGAGTAGTTATGGCTGTATTGGGGGAAGTGTGTCACTGGGTGTGGAATTTAAAGTTTTAGATGCTCAAGCCTGGCCCAGTGTCACTATCTCTTCCTGCTGCCTGTTGATCTAAATGTAAGAACTCTTACTTCCTTGTAACACCATATCTGCTTACATGCCTCTATGTTCTACCATGATGATAATGGACTAAACCTCTGAAAATTTCCATAAGCAAACCACCCAAATTAAATGTTTCCCTTTATAAGACTTATTGTGATCATGGTGTCCCTTCACAGTAATAGGACAGTGACTAAAACAGCGTAAACATGCTCCCCATATTTCATGTGTTAAAGGCATAATCCCAGAAGTTATATACTAATGAATTTTTTCTATGGAACCTTTGGAATAGTTTAGATTATGACTACATTAATAACTTTGTAAGAAGAGTTATCTTGTTTTCCTTCCAAATGTGATTTTGCCCACTGTGTTATGATGCAGGATAAACACCTTTACGAGATGCTGCACAGATGTCCCGCCAGGCTCTTGAACACATGTATCTTTTCTTTATAATTTTACAATATAAAATATTTTATTATGGAACTTGAAAATGGACAAGGTGAATACCACTTTGACTTTTTGTGGCACTAATTTTGCATTAGTGTTGTGCATACTTGGAAATGCTAAAATTTGGGTTTCTAGCAGTGTGGTTTTAGATTGGTAATACTGCATTGTGTAAGAACACTCAGACCTTATCTATTTACAAAATCTCTCAAATGCTGTATTTAATGAGTCATAGGGGGCCAGAAGTGGAAGGTATCATCACAGTCAGGCTGTTGATAGCCCATAATTGACACAGGGGGAAAATAAGTCTAAGAGAGCATAACTTGGGAGGTAGTCAGAGTTGAGTTCCCACCCTCTGGCTTTATCTTCTGATCCCTCAGAGTAGTTTTGTGGTACCTGCTCATATATTTATTTCTCATGTGTGCTATAATATGATTAAGGTTGTTGTTGGGAGGCTGTTTTTCATGGGTCTGTTGAATTTCTGCATGTATGAAAAGAACTTTTTGCTCTTTGACACTTATTCAATAGTCTTGCATCTTATGCTGACATCTGTGAAACTGCAGCTACCCTGCTACTTGAAAGCAGAAAGCAAAATCTCAGACACTTTATGGCTTGTTCCAGTTGCAGTCAGTGCTTTCAGAAGTTGTTAGTAAATATTTGAGGATAGTTGTGTTCTATTTAAATTAGTTTTAGAGATTCTGAGGCAAAATGAAACATCAAAACAAAAATAAAAGAAATGAAAAGCAGGTTACGGCCTTGTCAGATCCTGTAATTAAATAGCTCCAGGAATTGGGGTGGGAAGGAGTGTGTGATAAATTTCAATTATTATTTAAATAGGAAAATTTCTCATTTCTCCTTTAATGCAACATCTACTAATTTGGCAAAAATGATAGAAAAAAATTAAAAATTAGAAAGTGAATAAAGAATAGAAGTTTAAATACTATAAAGGTAAAGATGGAAATAGAATTGGGGGGAGTATTTTTCACATCCTTTCTAAACCCAAATGCATTAAGATTATAACAATGAAAGTATTACCTAAAAGGTAACTTTGACTTTAAGTAAAAGAAGTAATGAGCTAGGAAATACAGTATAGACCTTGTGAAACGCCCTATTTTCATATGACACACTTAGATCTAGTAAGAGGAAGGGTGTCAGATTTATAGAGATGGCAATGACAATAATACAATTCAAGAGTTGTAATATTTCTCATTAATTTTGATTATATCCTTTTGTTTATTTGTAGCTCAATTTTAGGGTCACTGGAATGAAAATACCATTTTATCCTACTTATAAGGTCCTGCTATATAATTGCTGACTATCTGCCATATTGACTCCAGACACCAAGGTGTGACAACTGATTGAAAAATTGATTCCTTAGTTTCATTGAATTTTAAATAGTTAAAATTTATGTTTAAAGATCAGCTTTTGGCTAATGGCCACTACAAGTGACTATAGTGACTATAACAACTACAGTTTAATTAGGAACATTAAGAAGAATTAGAAGCCTGATTGGAAATCCAAATTTCAGTTATTTTTGATATACAATAAATACCAATGCTACTGGTGTACAGGCTACAAAACTCCTTCACTTACTCAGCAAACATTTATATACATGTATGTTGTGCATAAGTGGAATAGAAGTTTAAACACCATCCATCCAACGGGTTAAAAATGAGTAGGTCTGTGCAAGGTTACAGAAAACGTCACTGGGAAGGAATGAGCCACAGATCTCGCGAGACCTGATACTGTCTCGCGAGCAATTGTCACGAGAGCTCCAAGTTCCATGAGAGTTTCAAGTCCTTGGAGAGGTTAAGTGCTGATGTTCTGGGTGGTCCAGAAACTGTGAGGCATTGCCTCATCTAGGTCAGAGTTCCAAACCATGTCTTCGGATCTCAGATCAAAGCAGGGGAGGAATAAATCCAAGAGCCAGGCTTTGTGAGTAGCACAGTTCAAGATGGTAGCTGATAGCGGGTACAGAGGCAAGAATCCTGCCCTCAGAATGTTTCCGGGGACTATGAGTTCTGGCCAGAAGATCAGTATGGCTGCCGGCCCTCAGTTTGGTTTCTGGGCTGCAGTAAGTCAGTGTCCGCAAAATATGTGGGCCCACAGGCACTTGGGCCTGTTTCTGTTTCTACTCTGGATGCTGGTGATCCTGTGCTATTTTGTGAATACTGGTGAGTGTTGATTCCAGGCTAGATAAGGTATAACAGGAGCTTGGGAAGTGTAGGGAAGTGAGTCCAAGGGGCAGTGATGAGTGGTGCCCAGGAGGGAAGTGGGTCAAAAGGTGGGTGATTGGGGTGCTACTTGGCAGGAGTAATGGGGTTAATAGAATCAGAGTGAGACAGAGGGCCAGGCTTATTAATAGGGGCCCAATGGTTAGTGAGGCAGGAATTGAGGAGATGAGGAGGGAATGGGGTTGAAGTGGGGGACAGTGATTGCAGGGACATGTAAGATTGGACTGGAGTGCTGTAGTGAGATTTGGGGGTGAGGCAGGATGGAGGTAATTAAAATGTGTGAGGTGATTGAGGGCTTGAGTCCAGTATTGAAATGTGCGAGGGAGTTTTTGAGAGGGTAAGGCAGGGTTGTGGTGTGGGGTGAGCAGTACCAAGGGAGAGGCCAGGGCTGAGGGTTGAGGCAGGATTAAGGGTGCCAGATGGGAACTGAAGGGATTAAAAAAGTATACCAATGATTGAAATGTGTTTCAGTCTTCCTCAATAACCATTCACCTCAAACACTTTCTTTTATAAAACCCCTGTCCTTTTTTAGGGCTAAATAGTATTTCATTATATGAATTTTATACATATGTATACACACATTTTATATATGTATATATATTTATTTATCAAATGTACTAAATTTGTGTTGTTTCTTACCTTTCTGTTATTAATAATTCTTTTATGAGCATTTGTATATAAATTATTGTGTGATTATATTAAGAGTAGAATTCAGGGGTCATGTAGGAACTACATACTGAATTTTTTGAGGAAGCCATAGGCAGAGTTTATGACTGACTCATTTATGTTCCTAGCAGCAGTGTTCAACATTTGTTGTTCCTCTCTCTTTGTGATGACAGTGTCCTGATAGCTATAAAGTGATACCTTGTTTTGATTTTTATTTACATTTCTTCAATGACTAGTGATGTTGAACACCTTTTCATGTGTTTGTTAACATTTGTTTAACTTTGGGAAAATGTTCTTTTAAAAAACTGCTCATTTTAAATGTGTTTTAAAATTTTAATGCATTTTTAGATTTTCTTTTTGTATTTTATATATATCCAAGAATACCATTTGCAAATATTTCCTCTAGTTCTATAGATTGTCTTTTTACTTTCTTCATAATGTCCATAATGTCTTTGTTTAAAATTGCTTTGCAACCTAGCCAGGTCTGGTTAGCCCAGGTTGTTCTGACACTTGTCAAAATCCTTCTGCCTCTGCCTCATGCTGGGCTTTACAGGCATGTGACACTATGTCCAACATAATGTTCTTTGATGTACAAAAGACTTACATTTCTATGAACTACAAATTATGTTTTTTCTTTGTTTGGTCCTTCAGTGTCATATCAAAGTAACCATTGCCAAATCCGAGGTCATGCAAAATTATTTCTGTTTTCTTCTAAGAATTTTAAAATTTTATCTCTCAAATTTGAATTGTTGGCCCATTTGTGTTCATTTTTATATATAGTATGTATGAGGAGTTAACTTATTTTACCTTTTGCATGCAACTAATCAGTTTTAATCTCAAAAGGTTTTAAAAACTTTAATTTTTATTTGTGTGTGCATCCATGTATGTGCACTGTTTGTGTCAAGTCATCTTTAGAAGCCAGAGAAGAATATCAGATACCAGATACCGTGGAGCTAGAGTTAACAGGCAGATGTGAACTTCCCAAGATGGATCCAGGGAACTGATCTCTGGCCCTCTGAAAGAGCAAACTGTGCTCTTATTCCTGAGCGTCTCAACCAGCCCCTGTTGTTGTTCTTATTGGGAGTGTATTGTGTATGTGAATGAATGTTTGTGCATACCACGGTGTGCATATGGAAGTCAGGGGGAACTCCAGAGTTAAGTCAGTTCTCTTCCTGCCTTTATACCCTTATCTTCCAAGAATCAAACTCAGGATCTCAGGCCTGATTTGCAAGTGCTTTTACCAATACCAGTGGCCCATCTTGCTAGGACCAGATAAGATTATTTTATTTTGGCTACCCAATAGACTAATGATAAGAAAGGGTATGAGGGTACAAAAAAGTGGCATTTAGCTGTACTATTATTAGTATGCTTCAGGGTCCACTGGAAAGTCATAGCCCAGTGATACAGTCTTCGAGGTCCTGGGAATAATTTGGAGCATAAGAATAAAATACAAAATTGCCAAACAGAACAAGCAACACCAACAAAATAAGAATTTAACAAGAATATTTTTAAATGTTAGCAAATATATAGCACTAATACTAATATTCCAAGCAGGTGATAATCACTGTAATATTCTTTAAAATAAAAATGAATTAAGAACAACATAAATGTTTTCCTAGATAATAATTCAGCCATATAAAAAAGTTCTAAGGCATAATTTTTTTTTCTTTAATTTATTTATTTATTTAAGATTTCTGTCTTTTCCCCACCGCAGCCTCCCATTTCCCTCCCCCTCCCCCAGTCAAGTCCCCTTCCCTCTTCAGCCCAAAGAGCTATCAGGGTTCCCTGCCCTGTGGGAAGTCCATGGACCACCCACCTCATCCAGGTCCAGTAAGGTGAGCATCCAAACTGCCTAGGCTCCCACAAAGCAATACGTGCAGTAGGATCAAAAACCCATTGCCTTTGTTCTTGAGATCTCAGTAGTCCTCATTGTCTTTATGTTTTTTCCCCAAGACAGTTTTATCCCAGGCTTTTTCAAACCCAGGTCAGCTGGCCTTGGTGAGTTCCTGGTAGAAAAACCCCATTGTCTCCGTGTGTGGGTGCACCCCTCGCGTTCCTGAGTTCCTTGCTCGTGCTCACTCTCCTTCGTCTCCTGATTTGGACCTTGAGATTACTGTCCGGTGCTCCAATGTGGGTCTCTGTCTCTGTCTCCTTTCATCGCCTGATGAAGGTTGATATTCAGGAGGATGCCTTTATGTTTTTCTTTGGGTTCTCCTTCTTATTTAGCTTCTCTAAGATCACGTATTAGAGGCTCATTGGCCTTTGTTTATGTCTAGAAACCAAATATGAGTGAGTACATCCCATGTTCCTCTTTTTGGGTCTGGCTTACCTCACTCAGGATCGTGTTCTCTATTTCCATCCATTTGCCTGCAAACTTCAAGAAGTCCTTGTTTTTTATTGCTGAGTAGTACTCTAATATGTATATATTCCATACTTTCTTCATCCATTCTTCAATTGAAGGGCATCTAGGTTGTTTCCATGTTCTGGCTATTACAAACAGTGCTGCTATGAACATAGTAGACCATATACTTTTGTTGTATGATAAGGCCTCTCTTGGGTATATTCCCAAGAGTGGTATTGCTGGATCCAGGGGTAGGTTGATCCCAAATTTCCTGAGAAACCTCCACACTGCTTTCCAAAGTGGTTGCACAAGTTTGCATTCCCACCAGCAATGGATGAGTGTACCCCTTTCTCCACACCCTCTCCAGCAAAGGCTATCATTGGTGTTTTTTATTTTCGCCATTCTGACAGGTGTAAGATGGTATCTTAAAGTTGTCTTGATTTGCATTTCCCTGATCGCTAAGGAAGTTGAGCATGACCTTAGGTGTCTTTTGGCCATTTGAACTTCTTCTGTTGAGAGATCTCTGTTCAGCTCAGTGCCCCATTTTATAAATGGGTTGATTAGCCTTTTACGGTCTAGTTTCTTGAGTTCTTTATATATTTTGGAGATCAGACCTTTGTCAGTTGCGGGGTTGGTGAAGATCTTCTCCCAGTCAGTGGGTTGCCTTTCTGTCTTAGCAACAGTGTCCTTTGCTTTACAGAAGCTTCTCAGTCTCAGTAGGTCCCATTTATTCAATGAGTCCCTTACTGTTTGTGCTCCTGGGGTTATACGTAGGAAGTGGTCTCCTGTGCCCACTTGTTGTAGAGTACTTCCCACTTTCTCCTCTATCAGGTTCAGCGTGTTCGGACTGATATTGAGGTCTTTAATCCACTTGGACTTGAGTTTTGTGCATGGTGATAGATATGGATCTATTTTCATTCTTCTACAGATTGACATCCAGTTTTGCCAGCACAATTTGTTGAAGATGCTCTCTTTTTTCCATTGTATACTTTTAGCTCCTTTATCGAAAATCAGGTGTTCATAGGTTTGTGGGTTAAAGTCAGGGTCTTCTATTCGATTCCATTGGTCGACTTCTCTGTTTTTATGTCAATACCAAGCTGATTTCAATACTGTAGCTCTGTAATAGAGTTTGAAGTCAGGGATGGTAATGCCTACAGACGATCCTTTATTGTATAAGATTGTTTTGGCTATCCTGGGTTTTTTGTTTTTCCATATAAAGTTGATTATTGTCTTCTCCAGATCTGTGAAGAATTTTGATGGTATTTTGATGGGGATTGCATTGAATCTGTAGATTGCTTTTGGTAGAATTGCCATTTTTACTATGATGATCCTCCCAATCCAAGAGCAAGGGAGATCCTTCCATTTTCTGGTGTCATCTTCAATTTCTTTCTTCAAAGACTTAAAGTTCTTGTCAAATAGATCTTTTACTTCCTTGGTTAGGGTTACCCCTAGATATTTTATGCTATTTGTGGCTATCGTGAAAGGTGATGCTTCTCTGATTTCCCTCTCTGCTTCCTTATCCTTAGTGTATAGGAAGGCCACTGACTTTTTGGAGTTGATCTTGTATCCTGCCACCTTACTAAAGGCGTTTATCAGATGTAGGAGTTCTTGGATAGAGTTTTTGGGGTCGCTTATGTATACTATCATATCATCTGAAATAACGAAAGCTTAACTTCTTCCTTTCCAATACGAATCCCCTTGATCCTCTTATGTTGTCTAATTGCAATTGCTAGAACTTCAAGCACTATATTGAAGAGGTATGGAGAGAGTGGACATCCTTGTCTTGTTCCTGATTTTAGTGGGATGGCTTTGAGTTTTTCTCCATTCAATTTAATGTTAGCTGTCGGCTTGCTGTAAATAGCTTTTATTATATTTAGGTATGACCCTTGTATCCCTAATCTCTCCAAGACCTTTATCATAAAGGGGTGTTGAATTTTGTCGAATGCTTTTTCAGCATCTAATGAAATGATCATATGGTTTTTTTCTTTCAGTTTATTTATATGGTGGATTACATTGATAGATTTGCGTATGTTGAACCAGCCCTGCATCTCTGGGATGAAGCCTACTTGATCATAATGGATAATTTTCCCTAATGTGTTCTTGGATTCGGTTTGCCAGTATTTTATTGAGAATTTTTGCGTCGATATTCATGAGTGAAATAGGCCTATAATTCTCTTTCTTGGTTGGGTCTTTGTGTGGTTTTGGTATCAGGGTAACTGTGGCTTCATAAAAGGAATTTGGCAATGACTCTTCTGCTTCTATATTGTGAAATACATTAAGGAGTATAGGTATTAGCTCTTCTTGGAAGTTCTGGTAGAATTCTGCATTGAAACCATCTGGTCCTGGGCTTTTTTTGGTAGGGAGATTTTTGATAACAGTTTCTAGTTCTTCGCGACTAACCGGTCTATTTAGATCGTTCACCTGGTCTTGGTTTAGCTTTGGTATGTGGTACTTATCTAAAAAACTGTCCATTTCTTTTGCATTTTCCAGTTTTGTGGCATACAGGCTTTTGTAGTAAGATCTAATGATTCTCTGAATTTCCTCTATGTCTGTGGTTATGTCCCCCTTTTCATTGCTGATCTTATTTATTTGCGTGTTCTCTCTCTGTTGTTTAATTAGTTTGGATAGGGGTTTGTCGATCTTGTTGATTTTCTCAAAGAAACAACTTTTTGTTTCATTGATTCTTTGGACTGTTTTCTGTGTTTCTATTTTGTTGATTTCTGCCCTCAGTTTGATTATTTCCAGTCTTCTACTCCTCCTGGGCGCATCTGCTTCTTTCTTTTCTAGAGCTTTCAGGTGTGCTGTTAAGTCCTCAATGTATGCTTTCTCTGTTTTCTTTAAGTGGGCACTTAGTGCTATGAACTTTCCTCTTAGCACTGCTTTCATTGTGTCCCATAGGTTTGAGTATGTTGTCTCTTTATTTTCATTAAATTCAAGGAAGACTTTAATTTCTTTCTTAATTTCTTCCTTGACCCATGTGTGGTTCAGTAGTTGACTGTTCAGTTTCCATGAGTTTGTCGGCTTTCTGGGGGTAGCATTGTTATTGCCTTCTAGCTTCAGTCCGTGGTGATCTGATAAGACACAGGTGGACACTGATATTTTTTTGTATCTGTGGAGGTTTCCTTTGTTTCCGAGTATGTGGTCAATTTTTGAGAAGGTTCCATGAGCTGCAGAGAAGAAGGTATATTCTTTCCTTTTTGGGTGGAATGTTCTATAGATGTCTGTTAAGTCCATTTGCTTCATTACCTCCAATAATTCTCTTAATTCTCTATTAGGTTTCTGTCTGATTGACCTGTCCAATGGAGAAAGAGGTGTATTGAAGTCTCCTATTACTAGTGTGTGTGGTTTGATGTCTGCCTTGAGTTCTAGTAATATTTCTTTTACATAGGTGGGTGCTTTTATGTTAGGGGGCGTAGATATTCAGAATTGAGACTTCATCCTGATGAATTGTTCCTGTTATGAGTATAAAGTGTCCATCTCGATCTCTTCTGATTGACTTTAGTTTGAAGTCAGTTTTGTTAGAAATTAGTATGGCCACACCTGCTTTTTTCTTAGGACCATTTGCTTGAAACACCTTTTCCCAACCCTTTACTCTGAGTAGATGCCTGTCTTTGTGGTTGAGATGTGTTTCTTGCAAACAGCAGAATGTTGGGTCCTGTTTACGTATCCAATCCCTTAGCAGGTGCCTTTTTATGGGTGAATTGAGGCCATTAATATTAAGTGATACTAATGACCAGTGGTTGTTTACTCCGGATTATTATTGGTTTTGGTAGTAGCGTTTGTGTGTCTCCCTTCTTTGAGGTGTGTAGGTGAAGGTTCGCTAGACGCCTGAGTTATTGTAGGCAGTGTTGGCAATGCTAGATTCCTTAGGTTGTGATTTTCCTTCTATTATTTTCTGTAGGGCTGGGTTTGTGGCTACATATTGTTTAAATTTGTTCTTATCTTGGAAAGTCTTGTTTTCTCCATTGATAGTGAACAATAGCTTGGCTGGGTATAGTAGTTTGGGTTTGCATCCATGATCCCTTAGTTTTTGCAGAACCTCTATCCAGGACCTTCTGGCTTTCATAGTTTCCATAGAGAAGTCAGGTGTAAGTCTGATTGGTTTACCTTTATAAGTTACTTGCCCCTTTTCCTTTGCAGCTCTTAATATTCTTTCTTTAACCTGTATATTTTGTGTTTTGATTATTATATGGCGAGGGGATGTTTTTCTTTGATCCAGTCTGTTTGGTGTTCTGTATGCTTCTTGGATATTCAAAGGAATATCTTTCTTTATGTTGGGAAAGTTTTCTTCCATAATTTTGTTAAAAATATTTTCTGGGCCTTTGAGCTGTGATTCTTCTCCTTCTTCTATCCCTATTATTCTTATGTTAGGTCTTTTTATTGTGTCCCATATTTCCTGAGTGTTTTGTGATGAGTATTTGTTGGCTTTGCTGATTTCTTTGATCAGTGCATTTATTTTCTCTATGTTGTCCTCAGAATCTGAGATTCTTTCTTCTATCTCTTGTATTCTATTGATTACGCTTGTTTCTGTAGACTCTGTTCGTTGACTTAGATTTTCCATATCCAGCTGGTCCTCAGTCTGTGATTTCTTCCTTGCTTCCATTTCAGTTTTCAATTCTTGAACTGTTTTCCCCAGGGTCTCATGTACGTATTTACTCATTTCTTCAACCTTTTTACTCACTTCTTCAAACTTTTTGTCATACTTCTCCTCTATTTCTATAAAGGTGTTTTTTACATGTTGTTTAAGGGACTCTATTGCTTTCATAAAGTCATTTTTTTCCACTTCTTCTGTGTTAGGGTGTTCAAGTCCTTCCGTTGTGAGATCATTGGGTTCTGGTGTTTTCATGTTGCTTTTCAGATTATTGGGTGAATTCTTGCCTTGGCGCCTGCCCATCTCGTCCTATCGATGCTGACTAATGTGTCTTTTAATGCAGGAACGGGTTTTCCTGCTGGCCAGGGGCCCTGCTTCCAAAATGCCTTCTCCCCGTTTCTTGAGTCCTGCCACTGGCCAAGATCTCTTTCACTGTTCTGAAGGGTCTTCAGGACCAGGACCAGGCTCCTGGTTTGCCAGGGACCTTGCCAAGAAAAGGCCTACCCCTCTGCAGGCCAGCCACCAAAACAGAGGAACTCGCGGTGCTCTCTGCTCTGAGCTCCCTATCCAGTGCCCAAACAGGTTAAATTTGGTGGTCCCGCGCCCAGCGGAAGGGGGGGGAGCGAAGGAGGACCCTGGGCGCAATCTGGGATATGCCAGGGAGAGAGAGGTCTCAGCAAGGAGGAGCAGCCCCAGCAGAGGGTAGAAGCCCTCGCAGGCTAACCTGGGGGTCAAGGTGATGGGGGAGTTCCCCTGCTCCGTTTCCTGTGTCCAGTTCCGGGGCAAGAACACTCTCCCTATACAAGGTGGTCTTCAGGGATACTACTAGGCTCACCGTTCGCCGCCCCGTGATCCTCCTCTGCTCGCTGGTGTCCTTAGGTCTCCGCCGCGTCTGGCTGCGCCGGGGTTGTTCCGCCGCGTAGGTCTCCGCCGCGTCTGGCCGCGCCGGGGTTGTTCCGCCGCGTCTGCGCCGCCTCTAAGGCATAATTAAAGAGACTGTTGAATATTTTTCTTTATCTTACATGGGAGAGAATTATGCAAATGAAAGTAAATTGGCTTATCTGTAATAGAATGAAAGAGGGCTAAGAAATACTTTCTGTACCCTCATATGAGAACATCAGCATATGATGTGGGAATGATTTCTTATTAATGAAGAAACTGCCTAGGCCCATTCAATAGGCCCACCCTTAGGTGGGTGGAGTAAACAGAAGAGGATTCTGGGAGAAAGAAGCTGAGTGAGTGAGTTGCCATGATGTTCCCACGCCAGGCAGATGCAGGTTAAGGTCATTCCTGGTAAGCCAGCTCGTGGGCTACACAGAATATTAGAAATGGGTTAGATTAATATGTAAGAGCTAGCCAATAAGAGGCTGGAACTGATGGGCCAGGTAGTGTTTTAAAAGAATACAGTTTCTGTGTAATTATTTCAGGGCATAAGCTAGCCATGTGGGCGGCTGGGTGCCGGGGACACAGCCCGCCGCTCCTCTTACTACAGAGTGGCGCCCAGACGTAATGGGCTAAATCCACTTAAAAACCTGAGAGAGCTTAATTTTAAACAGAGAAAAAACGGAGTTTAACACAGATTTTTGCTGTTTGTTGGTGGCGTGCTAACTGAGATTTCCTGATTCCGCAACAGCAGCAGAAAAAAAGCTGCGTCATTTTAAAGTGTGGCTTTTTGGGGCTGTGCTGCCATCGTGAACTCTGGTTTTAAAGCATTTCAAAGGTTTTATGGGACTGGATGTTTCTGTTCCCGCTTGGGATTGGAAGGAGAGTGCTCTGAGACCTTGCTGATGGCTCAGTGGCTCAGCGCTCCCTGCCTGCACCTGGGCAGACAGCAGAATCAGGCTTAGGCAGGCGGAAGAGTATGGAGGATTCCTGCCACCATACAGACTGCGCAGTGCTCTGCGTGTCAGATTTGGTTGTAACTTGGATGAAAAGAGTTTCTGTGCTGCACGCTCAGTCTCAGAATTAAACTGCTGAGTGTGACTCCAGTGTGGACTTGCTGTGTGCCTGGAACTGTGGCTCAGGGGCACCAAATGGATCTGAGGCAGGAGCTGCTGCTCCTGCTAAACTGTGCTGACCTCAGGCAGGAACTGCCATAATTACCATAATAATAGCGCAGTTAAGGTTTAGACTTGGCAGGACACAGGCAGTATGGTATTACCTCTACATGGTGCAACTTAAGTTTTTAAGAAGTGCTTAACATTTTAAGAAATGTTCCTGGATAGTAAAAAAAAAATGTTACAGATTCACAATGGAACAGATTCAGACATAAAAGACCACTAAATGAGTCAAAGTGTTGGATGAATGTACGTAGGCTTGAGAGAGAGAAGAAAAAGAATATAGAGAATAAAGTTAATGGTTTTTAAAAAAAGGTAAAGTCTTTTAAGAGACAGAGTACAGATAGTTATAGATTAAGAGAAATAAAGTAATAATAAGCCACGTAAAAATAGAAAATTCACAGAGAGTCTGGATTATGTACATTGTGTTTTCTTTAAAATTTTTGACTGTGAAGGAGCTAAGTACAGAGAGACATTTCATTATATGGGCTGCCAAGTGGAACCAGAATGGATATCATGAGGGTATGACTTCCGAATTTGGGTCTAAGGATATGATGCTTTGGAAAGGGTCTTCTTTTGTTTTCACAGAGGATGAGACCCTGTGGATTTCTTCTATTCCGATTTGGTATGACAGACCACGCCCTCCTGAAAGGTTGCTGTGAACACCCTCAAAAAATTACTTCACTCACTGCCAACTGAGATGGCCCTGGCACACAGGTTATACCATAAAAGACCTAATTAACGATGCCCCCATTCAGCAGGAAGCAGTTTGGAGAGAAAAACTACGCCCATGTTCCCAAATACTGTTTATAAATGTTCTTTTACATTTAAAGGGGGATATGATATAGATATGAATAATTTACATTGGTATGGATTTTAAGGTCAATTTTGTTACATATATATGTATTTCTGATCTTGATTAAGTATTGTGATTGTGCAGTTCATTTAAAAATGTAACATATATAGGTTGTTAATGGATAATCATCAATAATAGTCAAGCTTGTTGTCATGTTAGTTAGAATTTCTAGATATATAGAGATATATTTCAGTTAGATAAACATTCTTCATATCTTTCAAAGACTGCAGAATATGGCATTTAATGTTTTAATAACTTAGGACTTTTCATGACAATGAGACACGTCTGCTCCTGGTAGCACCAATCTACTTCAAGAGGAAGATGGGCATCGAAGAGGCTCCTTATAGAGTTGGATAGCCATTTGGGCAAGAGACTGTTCTTGCCTGGACTGTTGCATAAACTGGACACAAAGAACCTGCAGAGAGAGGACTGCTGAACTTGCCTAAAGGTGAGATGGTCTTTTGGGGTTCCTGATTCATGAAAGAGTCTGCGAGACATTATGCAGAACACAGCAGACAGTGACTAAACTGTCTTTGGAATTTCCTGCTTGTTGAAAATGTCTGCTGGATACTATGGGCCTGAAGGCTGAAGATGGATGGCCCAACGGTACGGAGGAACTTTGGGTGACTGTCCAGGCAGCGAGATGTCTCTGTCATTTCTAGAGCGTTTGATTTCTTGTTTACTTAGGTAGTTTTATATCCTTCTGGAGTCTTCGATGGAGTTGAAAAATGGTTAGTTATAGATATAGTTTTCCTTAATTATGATAAAAGATAAAGTAGACATAAATGTTGTAACTGTAATTCTTACTTGATAACTGTTTTGCTATATGTAATTTTACTATGTTAAAACGAAAGCCTTTCTTTTTTGTTTAAACAGAAAAAGGGGAAATGATGTGGGAATGATTTCTTACTAATAAAGAAACTGCCTAGGCCCATTCAATAGGCCCACCCTTAGGTGGGTGGAGTAAACAGAACAGGATTCTGGGAGAAAGAAGCTGAGTGAGTGAGTCGCCATGATGTTCCCACGCCAGGCAGATGCAGGTTAAGATCATTCCTGGTAAGCCAACTCATGGGCTCCATAGAATATTAGAAATGGGTTAGATTAATACATAAGAGCTAGCCAATAAGAGGCTGGAACTGATGGGCCAGGCAGTGTTTTAAAAGAATACAGTTTCCGTGTAATTATTTCAGGGCATAAGCTAGCCATGTGGGCGGCCGGGTGCCAGGGACACAGCCCGCTGCTCCTTATTACTACAAGCATACTTGTCAAGACTTTATTAGCTAGGTTCTGATATAGTTGGAATACATACTGCTTCTGATTTTTCTTTTTTTTCTTGGGTTTTCCATTGATAAACCTTTAAACACTAAGCTCTTTGTTAAGCAAATTTGTTATTTAAATCATTGTCCAGAAGACCAGTAGAATGTGTGAGTCTGTATGTTAAATATTTGTTAATTTGAATACTTTTTCAGTTTTGCGACAGAATCTCAATCTGATTATTAATGCTATTAACACTGTTACAAGATTAAAAGGCAACATCTGTTATATTTCCATAACTAGTTTAAGCATGGTTAGTTACTATTAAAGCTTCATTGAAAATGACAAATGTTTATATATACTGGGATTAATAATTTCACTTCTATACATTTCTCAGATTCTGTGTCTTTAAGTGAGAAATTGCCATGGCACAATGGAACTCTAAAAGTTCGATCCAACTGGGAAATTCTGTTGAAATTTTTCTTTCCAACAGGCAAGTTGTCTATTTATGTATTTATTTTTTTTACTTAATGTCCTTGTTTTAAAAAGAGTAGTTAAGCACTTCAGAAGCAGACTGTTTTCAACACTGCAGTGGAACAGACCTGAGTTTGAGCCCTGACTCTACCCTTTTCCTTAAGCAAGACAATCTCTCTGGATATCTTCTTACAATGAAGATACATACCACAGGAGTTGTGAGGATAAACTGGGACAATAATTGAAAGCGAAAAGGACAGATTAAGGCTTAAGTTTGTACTTTTTCATAAAGTACTTTTCCTTTAGAAATACCTAGAGCTTTTATAATTTACCTGAGTGGCATGGCCTAGTTTAGTCACTGACCCAGTATTGTGAAATTGATGTCTTTTGTGGCATTATCAGTGGCTCTGTTGCTATGGAATATACCAGATGTTTTCCCTTCTGTGATAATGATAAAACATCCAGGTTTCAAGTCACATAATTTTGTGATCTGTATATGGTATTTTTTATCAAGTACATGATGACCCTTGAGAATTATTAGCTACAAATAAACATTTTATTTTCTACAGTATGTACAAACCCTTTCAAAGTGAAGTTTCTTATAAATTGCCATGATAAAGATTTTGCTAAAAACTATGTAGAATTTATTCTAAGAAAACCTGATATACTTATCTAAACACAAAATTGAATTCATGTTTAATTCCAGATCACACCATTCAAATCTTCTGTGGAAAAATCTATGCTTCTCTAGTGATTTCATCAAGTATAAAATAGCTATTGTAACACCTGCTACCTATGAGAATAGGAAAATCAGTTAAAGTTACTGCCATAGTCAAGTTGAATGAACAAGAATATAAATCTGGGAAGGAGTTATGTTGGATAGACTAAAAGAAGGGTTTATTAAATACAGTAACAGGAAATGACAGTTTAAGCTATAGAGCTTTGCAAACAAACAAATCAACTGTCAAACACTTGCCTACTTGCCTAGGATGATTACAGTAATACAAAGAGTGAAGTGGCCTTTAAAATGGTCCAAATGATATTTATTTATTTAATTTTAGTTTTTTTCTTTTTTTATTTATTTGTTATGTATACAATATTCTGTCTGTGTGTATGTCTGCAGGCCAGAAGAGAGCCCCAGACCTCATTACAGATGGTTTTGAGCCATCATGTAGTTGTTGAGAATTGAACTCAGTTTTTTTTTAACATAAGAAATTGAATTAAAATAAATTGTGTAAAACTTTTTTCTCAAATCAAATTGTTTATTCTCCCTTCTTCTTCTTCCTCCTTCTTCCCTCCATTCCTTCCTTTTATTATTTGTGACAGGGACTGACATGGCCAAGGGTAATTCTCACATTCTTTATGTGGCCGAGAATGACATTAAACTTCTATTCCTTCTGCTTCCATCTTCCAAATTCTAGAATTATAGTCACATGCTGCCAAACCTGGTTTATGAGGTACAGGGGATCCAACTCAGGGTAGCATGTACAGGGCAAGCACTTCATCAACTAAAGCACAATCCCTGTCCTGCTTTCCTTTTTAAAAGAAAGACCAAGATTGATCTACTGTGATTTAAATAATATAGTCTCTGTGTGATTATTTTAAGTCTGGGCAGCTGGGAATGAACAAGAGGCCTCCTACTACAATCTTTGAGAACAGAGTATTAACATTTATCACTTTTACATACTGTCTTTTTTGAAAACAACAATTATAAAATAACCTAACTGAAATAATTTTGAGTGTTTCCAACATAAAGCAATAGAAATGTTTAAGGTGGTGTATATGCTGTTACTCCAGACATTGCACACACTATGTACATATACACATATATATTTATGGCAAGGACACTGTTCCCCATAAATTATTGAGTGTATTGTTAAATAGCTGGTAATTTAAACTTTTATTTTTCTTTTCATTTTGACTTTAGCATTTATCATTGTTTGTATTTTTGAATGTACTGTGTTAAATGTTTTTCTTTTTCTCTTCCTTTGTATTCATTTGATTATGAAAATGCTTTTTAATCATGCTAACTATTCTTTCTTGGATTCCTATCTTTGGAAGCATGCATTATAAGGGCGAATCAGGAGGTAATGGCTTGTAATAAGCAATCATATCTCAGCAAGACTGAATGTTTAAAATCCAAGTGCTGTTTTTCATCATCTGGGACCAAAATGAGGTGCTATGCCCCACTAAGAGATAGTAAGTAGATCAGATCTTATTTATTTGCTTTAAATACTAAAAAAACAAAAATAGAAAAACATTTAAATAAATAGATTGCAAGGTTTTTAGATTTTTCAGCTCAACATTTCCAAGGAATTCCCAAACCAAGATCAATGGTATCATTAGAAATTCTGAGATAGTTCCCTAGCAGTTTGTGTTTAGTTAGTTCTTCGACGATAACTAACATCCAGAATTAGTCTAAGCTGTTCAGTTGATTCAGTCACTCTCCCTTTCCTTTCAAAGCTTCTAAGCTGCTGTATGAGGTATGATTCTCTGCCTGAAAGAAGGTACCAGAAAGGTGTAAAAAGGGCATAGTAGTTTCCTTTCTTGCTGCTATGACACAGATACTACCAAAAACAACTTGTAAAAGGTTTCATTTCACTCCCTCTTTCAGCGGCTTCAGTTCATGGCACCTTGGCTCTATGTATTTCAGCAGAATATCATGGTAGTTAGAACATGTCAAGGAGGGAAGAGAGAGCCATTTTATAACCAACTAGGAATCAGAGATGGAGAATACACATAGCATGATCTACTTGCGCTACGTGGGGCCTACCTCTACTTTTCACTGCCACCCAATGTCATTAGTAAACAATAAATCTCTAAAGTGATTAAACTATTTGTTAATTACAGGAGAGCCTTCACAATCTACAGTGTCTTGAGATTTTCTTACAGATACATTCAGAGGTGTGCTTCATTTGTTTGAAATGGGGTCTCAGGAAGCTCAAATTTGCCTTAAGCTTGCTGTATAGTTGAGAATGACCTAGAACTTCGGATTTTCCTATCTCAGAACTTCAGATGTTCAGATTATAGTCATGTGGCACAGCACCTATCTGGTCACAGCATCTTTATCTCCAAGAATGAAAGGCAGGGGGAAATCAGAGTAACTGTTTTGAGCTTATGACTGATTTTGGGGAAAAGAACTTCTCCTTTCTGTGACCTGTCTTGGGTGAATAAATTTGAATTTCTCCGACTTTTCATCTGGGGGAGAGAAGAGGAGGAGATAAGAAGCTAGGTGAAAATCAGAAAGAATTCGGACTGTTTTTTCTGAGACAGGAGTCCCCTATGTTTTAGTCTGGCCTTGAAATTTCTCTATAGCAGGTGAGGATCTCGAGTTTTCAGTGAGCTTATAGGCTTGCACTACTATGCCTAGTTTATGTGGTACTAAAGTTCTTGTTGTACATCTAGTATTAATGATGAAAACTAAAGCATGATCGTGAATATAGTATTGAAGTTTTAATGATGTCATGTTGTATTTAGAATTTATTCATCAGTTTACTGTTTCTATTATGTGTAAAGAAACATTTGGTTCTTTTAATGGAAAAAATTAAACCATGACTTCCAGTTCCCCAATCATATTAGAATGCATTTCCCAGTGTATATGAGGCTAAATATGCTTCTTTACCTGCAAATTTTTGATTCTGTGTTTAATTAAGTGCTTTATAATTTGGAAGCAAACACTGAAGAAGCCATTCTTTTTTTTTTTTAAAAGACTTATTGAATTATGTATACAGTATTCTGCCTGCATGTATCCCTGCAGGTCAGAAGAGGGCACCAGATCTCATTATAGATAGTTGTGAGCCACCATGTGGTTGCTGGGAATCGAACTCAGGTCCTCTGTAAGACCAGTCAGTGCTCTTAACCTCTAAGCCATCTCTCCAGCCCCAGAAGCCATTTCTTTACCAGGTTAGCTATTCATAGATTGATTTGTTCTTCAGATGCTCTAGGAGGTAGAACATATAGCCATAGAGCAAGTACACTTAAGGCCATACTAAGAATCCAATATTACGAAACATAATCTGCCAATGAAAACAGCCTGATTATTCTGTTAAGGTATTGTTGGGGGGGGGCATTTTGAAAGTAGCTTTTAGTTGCATTTCAAGAACTCTGACATGAAGCATAACAGGGAGGTTCACTATTCACTTTACTTCATTAACTGATTTTTTTATAAATACTTTATAAAATAGTTTAGGTTTGCTTTTCTTGCCTAGCTATAAAACTGACAAGATGTAATTAAACCAACAGAGCCTACACAGATGCTCCGGGTGTTTGGGTTCTCTGCGATCAGCATGATAATCCTGGGATTTCTTCCTATGTATTGCTGTTCTCTTTGCCGGAGAAGGTAGAAAAACAATCTTTATTTGCTAATTGCTAACTATCTGTGGATATATTTATATTGACTTATTTATTTTATTGCTTTATATATGAAGGGATAATATTTGATAATGTTTGAGTTCTTTATTTTTGGAGAAAAAAATTAAAAATAAAATTACCAATTTTTTTTAAAGACACATTATTTTTTCACAAATATGAAATGTCCTGTTTAATAGGCTTTGTATATTTTATCATCAAACAAACTGGGATGAAAAAGAAGTGTGCGAGCTGGAGATGTGCGGAGTTGTGTCAGCCAACTCGCGGGAATCTCTGCAAGTGGTGAACTACCAGTGCTCTCACATCCTTGTTCTTAAAACATTGGTCTGTCTTTAACAGAAGTTATGGCAGACTTTTCCTTAGAGTCTTATGCCAGATACCAATGGAAAACTAGCACTTGATGCTTCCAAATTTGTTCCAATTTTTTTTTTTTTTTGTAGATTTCCACCCACTGAAGCAGAATGGGTATGAAGGTACACAGCAGAGCCAGAATAAGAATAACAAGTGAGGTGGGGGGGAGGGATATGGCTAAATGACATAGTACTTTCTTTGCATGTGGTCCAAGGGTTCAGTTCCCAGAGTTGAAAAAACGTTAAGATGTTAGGAGCTTAGCATTTAGGAAAATCCCATATTCAGATTCAAGTACAAGGTCAGCAAAGGCATGACTGAGAGCAATTCAGTTTCCCCTTCAGTTTTCTGGGGAAAGGTTTTGGTTGCAGATTAACCATTTCTGATGTTTTTACAGTTTATTTTATTTTTCATAAGGATATCAAGGTTTTGTTTATCACTTTAACAGATTTTTATGTATGTATGTGTGTGTGTGTGTGTATGTGTAGTACTAAGGATTGAATGTAAGACTTTGTGTGTGATAAGTGCTTCATTGCTAAGGAAAGTACTATACCATAAAGCTATGTACCCAGTCAGGGTCTCATTGAGTTGTCTAGTCTGGTTTTGAGCTTACTATGTAATTCACGTTGGCCTTGTACTTTTGATTTACCTTCCTCAGCCTCTGTGTAGCTGGGATGATAAGCCTATACTACAAGGTGCAATTTTAACAGAGCGTTTTAAATTCTTCTGTTAAGTCATAACATTTCAGCTATTCCCACTTGCATGCAAGCCAATTCTTTTTCTCAGATTTCATTTAACTTTAAATTTTGAGTATAGAATTTTTGGTGTGTATGGTGTATGCTCATGTGTATGAGGATGCATGTGCCTGTGCTTGTGAGGTGGTCAGATGATGCTAAAGGCTCTGGTCTATCACTTTCTGCCTTATTCATTTGAGACAGGTCGAGTTTATAGGTGTGCAAGGCCTGCCTGACTTTTATTTTAATGTTGTTGCTAATAACCAAACCCAGATTATCATGCTTGTATACCAAGTGTATACTTGAGTGTATGGTTTCTAGCCTCCTCTATTCTTTCTTTCTTTCCTTCCCCCCTCCCTCCCTCTCTGCCTTCCTGCCTTCCTCCCTTCATTACTATATTTACTTGTGTGGGTGTTTTGCCTGCATGCACATCTGTTCCATGTACATTCTTGGTGCCCCAGAGGCAAGAGGACAGCATCATATCTCCTAGGCTTGGAGCTATAAATGGTTGTAAGCCTCCTTGCGTGTTGCTTGGAATCAAATTCATACCCTTTGGAAGAGCAGGCAGTGTTCTTAACAACTGGGCAATCTTTCCAGTTCCTCATTAGCCTTTTTTATTTTGTTCTTTTCCTTAGATTATTGGGAGTAGGAGTGGAATTTTTTTGACTCCCCTTTTCCCTTCAAAGCTTGCTTTCACAGAAAAAAAAAACTTTAAAAGTAAAATCTTTGTTAGATTTTGATAGCTAGAATTATTCCTCATAATTTGGAAATTGTCTGGATAGTAAGATTGGCATAATTTCACTTGGATCTTCTATTACATATTTACCAACTGATTTTATGAAGACATTTATATCCATTGGATTCTTCTCTTTCAACTAAAATCCAAAAATTATCCCCTGATGAGAACTTATTTTATGTTTAATATAAACTATTTTTTGAGACTCAGCCACTGTGAATAAGAACTTGAAATCCATATGTTCTGGTTTCCCATGCTGTTGTGCTTCTATTTTGTGTGAGGAGTATGTTCCTTCTATCCTTCTAAGCTGCCTGCCATGGCCTCAGAACAAATGGCAGTTTCATCTAGGTGTTTAGCTCAATTTCTTCTAGCACCAGTGATTGAGAGTAGATGGGATACTATCAATTTCTCCTGGAAGGCTGATTTTAAAAAGTAAAGAGCAGATAAGGAGATAAATGGAAGCCAAAGGTTGCAAAACCCCTCTGTTTGAGGGGCAAGATACCTTATTAGAATAATCCTCTTAACTCACTTCCCATCTCCATTTCAAAGAATAAAGAACATAAGATGTTAAATTAGTCAGAATAAATAACTTCATAAAATGAAAATAGGCATAGTAGTAAAATTCATGGATTAACTATTTAAAAAGGAAAACAGGGAATGGAGAAAGGGCTCATCAGTTAAAAATGTGTAGTACTCTTGTTTCAAAGGCGTGTTTACCTGCAGGTTCAGGTCTGGAGATATCTGCTGTCTCTGGCTTTACTCCCCTCTCACAGAATGCATCTATACAGTTAAGATTAAGGGAAAGAAGCCAGACACAATCCCAGCACTCGAGAGGCAGAGGCAGGCGGATCTCTGTGAGTTCGAGACCAGCCTGGTCTACAAGAGCTAGTTTCCAGGACAGGCTCCAAAACCACAGAGAAACCCTGTCTCGAAAAACCAAAAAAAAAAAAAACAAAAAAAAAAACAATAGTTAGTATAAATCACAGGAACTAAAAGGCAAGTACAGATCTGCATTAACATTCATTATATGTGTCTCTGTTGAAAGAATCCTTCTGCCATTTCATCATTACAAGGCACCCTTGTGCTCTTCTTAGCTCCTTCTGTCTTACACTTGAGCTCTTAGAGTGTTCCTTAGTGGGGAGAACTGTTGTAACAACTTTCTTGGTCATCAGTTGCAAGCAAAGCAAATGAAATTTTGCTTTGATATTCTCTTGCCTCTTTAATTTGGACACTTTTATTTCTATCTCACCCAAAGAGCAACCGACAATAATTGGAGCAATAAAAAAGGAGAACAAGTGGGGGAAGTAGAAACTGTTGTTGGTGATGATTATCACCATTCCCTGGAACCAAATTGGTGAACTTTATTTTTTTTGATGCTTCATTATTTCTGTATCAGAGCATATTTATTCAGTACTCACTTCACTGTGTAATATGGAATATACAGAGATATTGAAGACATAGACTCTATCTTTTATATAAACATTACTTATTTATTTACATGTGTATGTGTCTGCGTGAGTGTATGAACACATGTATATGTATGTGTGTATGTGCGTGTGTATGTGTGCACAGAGTCCTGAAGATGGCACCAAAAGTCCTCTGCTTTAATGCTCTTCTTATTCCCTTAAGGTAGGGCTTTATTTCTAAAATTAGAGTTCATATTTTCTTGGCTATCCTGGAAGTCAACTGTTAGAATTCAGGCATTATGCTGGCCTGTCACTAGAAAGGATGCACGCAAGTATTACCCTGGCCAGCCCAAGGTCCTATGACTGTTACATCATTATATAGTCTGTACACAAGTGCCAAAGGTCTTTTAAGAGATAAGTTCTGCCCATGACCCCCTCTCTTCTTGCTTTTCTTCTGAAAAGGAAAGCAGCTCTCTCTCTCTCTCTCTCTCTCTCTCTCTCTCTCTCTCTCTCTCTCTCTCTCCTCCCCTTTGCCCTTCTCTCAATAAACTGCCTGCATGGCATGTTTATCCTTCTTCCGCCATGGGTTCTCTCCCACCACATGGTCCCTTGGCCCACCAAGGTCTCTCTCCTGTTTTACAACAATCCCCACAAATCCTCCTGTCTCTGCCCACCTACCTCAAAGCTGGTGCTACAGGTATTTTGGAGGTTGCATGGTTTTTTATGTGGGTGCTAAGATAAGAGTTCCAGTATTTCAGACAAAACACAAGAAATTAAAGTAAGTGGAGATAGCAGGACAGTCTTTGTGGAGGGATGCCACTTGAATTTGGTTTTGAAGAGAAAGCAGTATTTGAATTACATGGGTATGGACTTTTCCACAGAATTCCTTGCATCCAGAAGGAGATCTCTTGAGTGTATGCCCTTTAACTACCTCTTGTTTCTAAGCAGAGGGGACTGAACTTTGTCTTTAGGATAATTAGTACTGAGTCTCCAGTTTTCTTTCTTTCTTTTTTTTTTTGCGGTTCACAGTTTTTATTTTTATTTTATTTTATTTATTTATTTATTAAAGATTTCTGCCTCCTCCAGTTTTCATTTACTAGACTTGAGGTCAGAATTCATATAATCCAGAAGCTCAAACCTGCTTGAACTAGTTGCATAAATGTAAAAGGGAGAAGTGAAAAGCTTTCTAAGAATTTGCTACTAAATAGCTTAATTAAACTTGCATCTAAGATGTATTTTGAAATTCACTGCACCCTCAAGGTTGTATAACATCTATTTTTAGCCTCATTAATAGGGATCAGAAGCTTCATTAGGTTTAAGTGCCACCAATAGGCTTAAGACTGAATTATACTTGTGCTCTCTCTCCTTCTGCTCCTGATTTAGACCTTGAGATTTCAGTCCGGTGCTCCAATGTGGGTCTCTGTCTCCTTTCATCGCTTGATGAAGGTTAATATTCAGGAGGATGCCTATATGTTTTTTCTTTGGGTTCACCTTCTTATTTAGAGCACAAGCAAGGAACTCAGGACCGTGAGGGGTGTACCCACACACTGAGACAATGGGGATGTTCTATCGGGAACTCACCAAGGCCAGCTGGCCTGGGTCTGAAAAAGCATGGGATAAAACCGGACTTGCTGAACATAGTGGACAATGAGGACTACTGAGAACTCAAGAACAATGGCAATGGGTTTTTGATCCTACTGCACGCACTGGCTTTGTGGGAGCCTAGGCAGTTTGGATGCTCACCTTACTAGACCTGGATGGAGGTGGGTGGTCCTTGGACTTCCCACAGGTCAGGGAACCCTGATTGCTCTTTGGGCTGATGAGGGAGGGGGACTTGATTCGGAGAGGGGGAGGGAAATGGGAGGCGGTGGCGGGGAGGAGGCAGAAATCTTTAATAAATAAATTAAAAAAAATAAAAAAGACTGAATTATATGAGAGAGGAAGAAAAGATCAAGTGTGAAGGGACAGAAAGAAGCAGAGGAGGAAAGCTCTAAGGGTGGCTTGCGGTGGGGAATACATGCATCACTACCATTAGGCTAAATATCAATGATAATAGTCTTAAGTATCACATGCACTTTCTAATATTGATCTTTTTTAGTTTAAATCTACATGGAAATGCTAAATATTTCTGTTAGACAGTGATACAACACTTGAAGGTGTACCTAACCTTGGTAAGGTGGAAATTTCCAATATAATGTCATGACAAGTAAACTCAGATGAAGTACATTTTCATGTTTTTCTTCATCTTGGATTAAATTTGTAATTTTGCAATAAAAGACATAGAACTTAGTCTGAAAATGATAGTTTTTTTCCTGACAACTAATGAATTGTCATGTTCTTTTAAAAAAGACTGTAGATATCTGATAGGTGATATAAGGAGTACCTGAGGCTGACCCCACGAGGGGCAGTGGTGAGTGACCTGAGGCCTCGGTAGGTCCCCTGGCAGATGGCCTGAGGCCTCAGTGGGAGAGAGACAGAGAGAACTGGGGAATAGATGAAGGGAGAAGTGGGGGAGAAGAGAGAGGCAGAAGCTGCTTCTCCAGAAGAAGGGCGGGGGGGGGGACTGGATAAGAGGTGGAACAGTGTGACGGGTGTGGTTGACCAATAGTTAAAATCTACCAGACCAGCTCAAAAACAAGGAATATAATTTTAATAATTGGGGTAAAGAGAGAATCACACGACCAGGGAGCCAAGAAAGAGACAAAACAATTCCCCAGGTGCTTCTTCCTTAGCCCCAGGTGGCCACACCCTAGCCAAATGTGATTGGCTGAGCTTCCCCATCAATAGTGGAAGTCGGGGAGGTTGGGAGTGGGCAGAGCTTGTCTCTTAAAGGGACAAGGTACCCAGATGACAGACTAGGCCAGCAGATTACATTCCTATCTTTTTCTTATAATAAAAAGTTGGGAATTAGGCGTAGTAGGTTGAAGGAATTGGGAGGGTGGATTCTCAAGACTGCTTCCTGCTTATTGGTGGGCTGTGGGATGCCTGCACCACCTAGAACCGCAGTCGGGCAAGGATCTGGGGATTAAAGAACACATAGAAACATGGGTCACTCTTGAAGCAAGAATGCCAATTTTTTGTGTTCCAGGGCAGCTTATATGGTGTTCTCCTTGATTAGTGGGCACACCCTAGCTCTCGGGATTTTCAGTGCAAGCCCACCAGAAACCACTTCCTTGTTTTCAGAAACTCATGAGGGTTTCATGCTCAGAGCATCTGCAAGCATAGAAAAACAAGTTGTTTACTCTTGCAGGCAAGAAGTCATAGAAAGTTCAGGGTCTGAGGGTTCTGCAGCCCCTAACAGCTCCCTCTTTTCTATATAATTAGACCAGGCCTGTCTTAGGTTGCAGAAGCACAAATTCACATCTTACCTGTCATCAAGAACACTTGCCTCCACATTATAAGGCCTCTGTCTTAGGTTGATTGTAACAGGCTCCTGTCTTACCCGTTTTTGGCTCACTGGTCTTCTTGTATTATGTTGACCCATATTGTGCTTGAAGGAAGCCCACTTACTTGGGCAAGCATCAATTGCTTAGTAGCAATATTAAAGCACTGCTATTGCTGCTGCAGAACCTGTTGTAAAGGTAGAGCAATAAAAACCCTCTAGCTATAAGAGTTCTTAGGGTGACAGTCCCAGGCCAGCTCTTCAGCAAGCCTAGGACATAAAGAATGCTCTTAGTTGGAGAATCTATGGAAGTGGGAGGAACACAAGTCTCATTAATCTCAAGGGATGCAGCAAAATTAAGAAATTGTGTGTTTCATGGTCTCTTAAGAATTCATCTGGCTGACAGTAGCACTAAGGTTCTTGACTAGCCTGGGCACTGGGCGAATGTGATGGAAGGAAGGGGAGCAACTAATCATATGCAAATCCCATAAGAAATCTAGCTGCTCTTGTAAAAGGCGGTCTGTAGGTTAAGTTGGAAAATGCCCTGGCAAATATGCTCATTAAGGGAATTTTGGGTCTCTAAGGCAGTAGCAACCTATCTGGCTAGGGAATCAACAGTGCTAGCCACAGTTGCCGTCCGGCTGACGGCAATTTTGGCTGCCATGGTGGAAGCTGTAGCACTGACAATAGCCTCAGTGACCCTGAAGTCTTGGCAGGGATGGCTCAGCACCAGCTGATTCACTAGGATAGGTACCAATCCTGGAACCTAGACCACAACAGCAGCCATCTCAATCACCCAACAGCTGCTTAAATGACATGAAACTTGAGAACATTTAAGGGCACAATAATTTGAGATATTGTTAGTTAAAAGAAAGAAAAATGGCCCTGATACACAGACAGCTGCACGAAAAGTCTTATTTTCACTCTGGTTTAACTGCAAGACAACTTCGAAGATAACTGTGGCATTCTATTTTGCTGTGCCATTAAGCAAGGTAGAATCCTGCACAGCCAAGGGTCCAAAATTTAAACAGGCATGAGGTCCCCAGAGGTACCACCCTGTGAATGTAGGCACTATACCATATTGGGCTGGATTCCAGAAATGAAACTCCTGAGAATCCTTGCTAGCATTCTTGTAAGGTGGTTGTGGTTCCCACCACCATAATGAATTATTCAAAATATAGGGAGTCTTAGTAATGCACTCTGGCCATAATGGGGGTACTGCAAATTTATAAACCGTAGGACTGGGCCAACATTTAGTGGCTGGAGCCACACAAGTGGAGGCCTTGTGAGTATCATATAATGGCATCCATACATTATGAAGACCAATAGCAGATGCATTGGTGGAATTAAGGGCAAAATCAGCTATAGAGGCATTGCTAAAAACAACACAAGGAGAAGAAGAATTAAGCAGAGATAAATTACTTGTTTTCTGAAAACACAGACTGCCATATAGGTTCCACATACCAGTAACATTACTGCATTCCCAACTAATGGGAATGGTTGGCTGTCCCATAACCCAATCAGTGGAATGGAAGTATGGCCATACAGGGCCCACTGACATCAGCACGGGCAGATTCCTGACTCTGGCCCATCATTCCTGTTGGCCATGGCTGATGGTCAGGAGAACCATCCATAGGACATACAAGCCATTCAAGAATCCAAATGGGACTATCAGCATCCTGTGGAAACACACATATACTCCCACAATTTGTTGACAGAGATTTCTGTCTCATCCAGTCCCGGAGCCATTCAGTCCCAAAGAGAACACACAGAGGTCTATATTAATCATAAACTGATTGGCCTATTAGCTCATGCTTCTTATGAATTCTTTCCTACATTTTAAATTAGCCCATTATTTTTGCCTATGTTAACCACGTGGCTTGGTACCATTTTTAGCAATGGATTCTTATCTTGCTTCCTCTGTGGCTGGGTGACGACTGCAGACTGAGTCCTCTTCCCAGAATTTTCCTGTTCTCATCGCCCCACCTATACTTCCTTCCTGGCTACTGGCCAATCAGTGTTTTATTAAAACAATACAATATAAATGACAAGACCATTGTCCCCCAGCACCATGCCCACAAATCAGGACTGGATGAGGCCCCTTCCATGCTCTAGTTAACACATCTTTGCACTGTACACATGGGATGAGTAGAGCCACAGGGCTGTCAGTGCTGCTGAGCAGCTTTGTTTGAGTATGTGACTCAAAAGTTAAAAAAAATTAAAATATATTTAAAATTTAATTTAAAATTTATATATATAATTTAAAATATATTTAAAATATAGAGTACTATACTCCCCCTTTTTTGTTTTGTGAATATAGTCTTTGATAGTTCGTTGAGCTCATTCCACTATGGCCTGTCCCTGGGAATTGTAAGGGATTCCTGTCTTTTGAAGGATGTCATAAATGTCACAGAATAATTGAAAGCCTTTATGGGTATAAGCTGGTCCATTGTCTGTTTAAATAAATTTTGGGACCTTATGTAAGCCAAAGCTTGGCAGCAATGGCTTTTCACGTTCTTCACCTTTTCTCCCAAGTGAACGGAGGGAAAGATGCCTGAATAAGTATCTACAGAAACATGTACAAATCCCAATTTGCCAAAAGATGCCACATGGGTAACATCCATCTGCTAAATATGATTGGGCAAAAGATCCCAAGAATTGACTCTCAGATGAGGAACAGGAGCAAAAAGTTCTGCACATAAGGGACATGCCTTGACAATCTTAAGAGCTTGTTTCTTAAAAATTTTATATATGAGCCTCAAAGAAGTGGCATTAAGATGGAATTTATCATGAGCTCGCTGGGGAGAGGCCAAGGAATCCTGGGGGCAAAGAGGTTAAGAGAGCTCGGGTCACTGGTCAACCTGTGCATTGCCTTCACTGAAAGTGCCAGGTACGCCAGAATGTGCCCGAAGGTGGCCAATATAAATCTTATGAGATCTTTTCCATAAAAGTAATTGAATGTTAGTTAGCAATTCATGAACTGCAGAGGTAGTGGCTATATTTCCTGATGTTTCCAAGTGGGGAAGAACCTTAGCAACATATATGCTATCACTATAAAGATTAATAGGTTCAGCTGGAAAGGTAATAATAGCTAAATGAATGGCAATCAATTCTACTATTTGTGCAGACTTGTAGGGTACTTTCATTCTAGGGCTGTGACTATGGCAGCCATGCCATTGGAGGATCCATCTGTAAATACATTAATGGTGCAATCTAGAGGAGCAAACAACATAATTTTAGGAAAGCAAAACAGATGTTCCTCAAAATTTTTTATGTATTTATTAGGGGAGGTAATAGTTGTCAGATTCAGCAGACTGAATGGTTAAAAAGATGGGCCACTCTGGGCTAAATAACCAGAGCCAGTTAAGCTGCTCCTCATTGTATGGAATAATAACTCTATCAGGGATTTTACCAAATGTCCTAAGACTTTCCAGGTAGGCAGTGTTCAACACCTCCAGGACAGCCAAATGATAGGGCTGCACAATCATTTGGGAGATGCTTGTCCATGTACTCAGAGAATAGGTTCTTTTTGCCAAAAAACTGCAGTGGGCTGCAAGCCTGGTCAAAACACCAGCGGAAGCAAAGGCTGGCGATAATCAATATAATTCAGATCGGCTTCTGCTAACCGCTGTTTAATTAACCTAAGACATTCACGGCCTTCAGGTGTCAGTAGCCTGGAGACATTGGGTTTGAGTCACCTCTTAAGATTTCAAATAGGGGTTTTAATCCTCCTGTTCTTAATCCCACTGACGGTCTAATCCAATTAATGTCTCCCAAAACCTGTTAAAAGTCATTAAGAATACAGAGCTGATCTAGTCTAAGAGTTTGCAGTTGAACTCTAGCCTGTAGGAGCTCATGGCCCAAATGCTGAAAAGGGAACATAGTTTGCATTTTCTCGGGGGCAATAACTAAACCAGACCATTGCAATCCCTCATAAAGTGTCTGCAACCCTGCATGCAACTCACATTCCCTAGAGGCTGCAATAAGAATATCATTCATATAATGAATGCATATACCTGGGGATGTTGCTCCTTTAAGGGCTGCAAAGCTCTGGAAACATACAACTGGCACAAAGTTGGATTGTTGGCCATGCCCTGGGGCAACACAACCCATTGATAGCTTTGCTGTGGATCTTTGAAGTTAATAGAGGGAATACTAAAAGCAATTTGGGTGGATCCTCAGGATGCAAAGGAATAGTAAAAAAAGCAGTCCCTGAGGTCAATCATCACCATGTGGTAATCCTTAGGAATAACCACAGGTCTTGGCAATCCTGGCTGTAATGATCCCATAATTTCCATACATTTGTTAACCTGCCTAACGTTCTGCAATAGTCACCAACTGCCAGATTTCTTTTTGATAACACCTATGGGGGTATTCCAAGGGGAAGTGGATGGCACTATATGCCCAGCAAACTTCTTGCACAAACTGCTGAGCAGTCAGTAACTTTTTTTCTGATAGGAGCCACTGTTCCTCCCATACTTGCTTAGTTTCTCTCCATTTAATGGGAATTGCAATTTGAGCTCAACAGTGGACCCTGGTTTATTTTTGCCACACCTTACAGTTAATTTTTTTCTGGGGATTACCTTGAATATCTTAGCCTAGCCCTCGCCCAGGGATATACCCTTGATCAAATATCATTCTCTGTACAGGTTCCATGGTTAGCACAGCCCCGATGCTTTGTAACACATCTCGTCCCCACAGATTTACAGGTAAATGAGCTAGCACATAAGGTTAAAAGACTCACTTATGCTCTTCTGTGTCTTCCCATGTTTACATCTTGCTACTGATTTGTGGACTAGCGACCTGTCTTATACCCTGTACCATGGAAGCTGCCTGCTGCAATGGCCAAGCCTTGGGCCAATGCTTTATGGATATGACAGAAGCATCTGCCCTGGTGTCGAGGAGGCCAGGGAACTTTTGTCTCTAAGTGGGGCACTTATCTAATTCTGCAACCCGATATGTACATGTTTCCCCAGTGGAATTGAAACCAGAATTCCCCCTTAGATCTTTTGCAAAAGGATTATTGGATTTAAATGTTGGAAGTAACACCAACTGAGAAATCCTAACCTTCTCTGGCATGATTACAATACCTAATTCTGCAGCCACCATCACCTTAATCTCCCCTGTGTAGTCCGAATCTACAATACCAGAAATCACCCTTACTCCCTTAAAGCAGTGCTACTTCTACCCAACGCCAAGCCTACCAATCCAGTAAGGATGGGACCAAACACTCCCTGGGAAGGCCTTGAACACCCATTTGTGGTAAAGCTGCTGGGATGGCAGAACACAGGTCCAATCCTGCTCTCCTTCTAGCTCCTTGGACCAGCTTGTTAATGGTACCCATTTCCCAACTGACCAGAGGGCAGATGACCATCAGTGTCCATCTTAGACCAACATTCATGATGTCCTTTCCTACAATGGGAGCACAAGCCAGGCTGCTTCCTACTGGAGGCTCCATCTGGTTGTTGAGAGTTATCTGAAGACAGGTCTTCAGGACATTTGGGACATTATTTTCTTAAATGCCCAGCTTGTCCACAGTTAAAGCAGGACTTGGGCCATGCCCAAAGACTACGTCGCTACAGAGCAGCGGCCATCATAGCCCAGGTGGTATGGACTTGGTCAATGTCCTTATACAGTCTGATGTAATCATTCAACCCTCCTTCTTGCCAGTGAGGACGAAGAGCCTCCTGATAATATTTGTTGGCATTCTCATAAGCTAGTTGTTTGATAACCAGCATGGCAGCATCAACATCAGGGAAAATCCTACCTGCTAATTGTTTAAGAGCTGAGTCACAAAATCTACATAAGACTCAGACAGCCCCTGCAGCACATTAGATAACTGACCCCCGCAGCCTTGTTAGGCAAGGCTTTCCAGGCTCTTAAGATGGTGGTGGCAATTTGACTGGGTCGTACATGATTTGCTGATTAAGTGGGTCCAGTACCAGTGAGCATATCCACATTTCTATTTAGGTGCCCTGCAGCAGCATTCCTTCTGGCCAGCTCCATACAATTTTCTTAGTCAGACTTTGTACTAGCAGCATGACCCAGGAAGCTGCTGTTTCAAAATTGTGCATTTTTTCTCTTTTTTTGCTACCACTAAATCAGCTGTTTTTTTTTTTTTAATCCCAGTACCCCCCCTTTTTTTTCAGTAGTACTTGCAATTCCTTTACGAGAGCGGACATGAAAGAATTTGCCCCCATCCTTACAATTCACCCTCTCACCTTTTCATTGTTACTTACCTGCTGGCCAGTCTTCCAGAGGGTGTCCAGGGTGTCCCTCAGAGATGTTCCTAGTTCCTGATCCCAGGGGGACCTCCACCTGTGGCACCGGCACCTAGAACCGTAGTCAGGCAAGGGTGTGGGGAGTAAAGAACACACAGAGACATGGGTCACTCTTGAAGCAAGAATGCCAATTTTATTGTGTTCTAGGATAGCTTTTATAGTGTCCTCCTTGACTAGTGACCACTCCTTATCTCTCAAGATTTTTTACTGGAAGCCCACCAGAAACCAATTCCTTGTTATCAAGAACTCATGAGGATCTCATGCTCAGAGCAGCTGCAATCATAGGAAAACAAGTTGTTTACTCCAGCAGGCAAAGGGTCATAGAAAGTTCAGGGTCTAAGGATATGCAGCACCTTTCAGTGGGCATCAAAGTCTGTCTTGGAGGGGCCTAAGAAAATTGGGTGCTGGGTACATCCTGGGGTAGCTGGTTGCTTTGATCCTATCCATGATTCGTGATGTGGAACTGTCCCGTGTCTCTTGGACCTGGCTATGTGTTCACAGAGCAGAGGACAAAGTTAAGTTTAGGAAGAAAGGGAGAGGCAGCTCTGTCTCTCTCTTATCTCCCCCACTTCTCCCCTTCCCCTTCGCTTTCCCCTCCATCACCCACTAAATAACCTTTATATCTCAGCTCTCTCTGCATGGCATATCTGTCCATCTGTCTCTTTCCCACTGAGGCCTCAGGCCACCTGCCACTGTCCCTCATGGGGCCAGCCTCAGGTCATGAGTGTTATGAATGATAACAAGTCCCATGCAAATCCAGAGGTACTTTCCAGAAGGTTACTGAAAATATCCATGTTCGGACAAATGTGCTGTATGCTTCTCATATTATAATATGTTATTCATTATGATGATAGTCTTAATGCTACTTATTTTCTTGGAATTTTAAGACCCCCAGTGTGGGGAGACTCTCACTCAAGTCTCAGGATATCATACCCCCCCCCCCCCCCCAGGTAACTCATGAGAGACTGTCCTTGCTGCAATTACACAAGGTTTATTTGACAGGACAGGAACCAGTGCACTGGGGCTGAGACTCATAACCCATGCAGGGGAGGAGTTTGATATCGAGTAGCTGGGAGAAGGGGTATTTAAGGGAAGGAACCACAGCCCAGTAATCCAAAGGGGGTATGGAGGACAACATTGAAAATTCCGAAAATACCAGTGATAACCACAAGGGGGTAACTCCGTTTTTTAAGATTATTTTTAAGATTACAATCTAACTTTATCTTTAGCTAGTTCCTGAAACAGAGTCACTGAACCTGCTAATCCTAGATTTTTGGCTCTTTTCTTCCTGCTAGAGGGGTCTGGATTTATCCGGGTCTTTCATCTCCCCACTTCTTCTAGTATCTATTTCTAATCATAGAACTAGATTTTAGTATCTTCTTGAGCTTGTAAAGCACTATATTGGTGGCGTAACATCAAAATATGAACAGCACTTATTTTTTTCTAATGAAGGTAATTAGTTTATTTAATATACATGGGCCTATAATCAGTAGCAGAAGCAAAATTAGGAATGGTCCAATAAGGGAAGATATCAGAGTAGTCATGCAAGGAGATCTACTAAATCAGCTCTCAAACCATCCCTGATGTGCTTCACTGTCTGTCTTTTGTCTAACCTTTTTTTAAGTTTACTTATGGAGTCTTTAATTACTCCTGAATGACCCAAATAGAAACAACATTTCTCTCTGAGAGCAGCGTATAATCCTGTCATTTAAGAATAACAGATCTAATCCCCTTCTATTCTGTAAGACCACTTCTGAGAGGGCAGTCAACGACTCATCAGAGTTTGGAAATATATTGCTTTAGAGTCCTCAAATCTTTATCCGTGGCTATTTTTAATTTATTAAAGTACTGAGGGCCTGTATTAGGGCAGTGGTACCTGTCCCAACACTGGCAGCTACCCCAAGGCCCAGGATTACTGCAAGTGTCAGAGAAACAGGTTCTCATTGAAAGTGAGTTTGGTGTTTGTCAAACTTATCTTTAAGCATGTTAGCTGGATGATAAAAGACCTTAGGTACCAGTTGTACAAGCACACAGTAAACTTTGGTATCATTAAAGACCAATGTCGACACGCAAGGTGTCAGGTCTGTATTACAAGCCCACTATTTATCTAAACTGAGAACCAAGTACCTGGTGTCAGGAAACTTAGGGCTCTTAAGAGTCTCATTACACAAATGTTTGTAGACAGCCGATGGACTTCCCAGGCATGACCCTATACCTGTAACCTCAGTAAGAGTCAGCCTATAATTAGTTCCCCAAACACAAACATCCTGACCAGTGGTGTTATTAAAAGCCCTGGATACTGCAATTCATCGAAAGTATCAAGTATGGCCCTTTTCAACGAGGCTTAAGATTTCCAACTTGATGCTGCCAGACAAAAACATTGTCCCCTACTTGGTACTGATGTAGCACATGTGAGTCTTTAGTGTATATACTTTTTTTAGTTGTTTTTGGATCTGGCGTCTCACCATTTCAAGGGCCTTTAGGCAGGCAAATAAAGGTCTAGAAAGAATAGCATCAGAATTATACACTTCACCTGACTCAGTGAGTGGTGGCGGTCCCCCACATAGGATCTCATGAGGGGTGAGTTTAAATTGCCCTAGGGGGTGTTCCGAACCCAGAATAGTGCAAAGGGAAGGAGGGATGTCCAGTCATTTCTGCAAGTCTCTAGGGACAATTTTGTCAGGGTCTCTCTTAAAGTTTTATTTACCCTTTCTACCTGACCTGAGCTCTGGGGTTGGTAAGTACAATTTTTAATTGATCCCCAGTTGGGTGGCCAGTACCTAACTTACCAGGGCACAAAGGCAGGTCCATTATCAGACCTGATTACCTTGGATATCCCAAACCTAGGGAAGATTTTTTTTTTTATGATCTTTTTAGCCACCACATTGGCTGTCTCAGTCCTGATAGGAAAACCTTCTACCCAACCTGAAAAAGTATCTATATAAACTAATAAGTACTTGCTAGCATATTTGGCTGGCTTAATTTTTGTAAAATCTACCTCCCAGTAGGCCCCAGGCTGGTCGTTGCTCCTGAGCCTCTTCCCAAGAGTATATATGGAGTGTCCTGCATTAGTCATAGCACAGGCCTTGCAGCTTTTGACTACTTCTTCTGCCAAGTCAGAGAGTCCCATAACAAAATAGTTGGGGGCCTAACCACATCTTTTAGTTTCTTGACCCCCAAGTGGGCCAGGTAATGTAAGTTGGTAATGTACTTGTACCCTTTTTTTGAGTGTGGGATGACTAGTTTTCCTCTTTCTGTCCCTACTGCTCCATATGGGGTTTTCTTTACCAGTCCTAATTTGCCTATAACTTGATAGTCCTCGGGGGTGTATCTAAAGTTGGTTTTACTGATATTATAATAATCTTTAGGTTCTTTTGACTGCCAGGATCATTGCTCTTTGGGCCATCTGTTTAGCAGTTAGGTCTGCCATCTGATTGCCTTTAGCCACAGCATCTCGAATTTTTTGGTGTCCTGGACAGTGTATGATGGCTACCTTCTTTGGCAAATGTATGGCCTTGAGGAGGCTTATTTTTTTTAAATTTTTTATGTCTTTTTCTGTAGATGTTAACAGTCTTCTTTGTCTGTATATTGCCCCGTGTATATGGGCAGTGGCAAAAACATACCTGCTGTCAGTATAGATACTGATAGACTTCCCCTCTGCCATTGGTAGAGCTTGTATCAAAGCCACGAGTTTGGCTTTCTGGGCTGACGTCCTTTAGGGAGGCTATGCCCAGATTACTTGCCTCCCATCCACCACTGCTGCCCCCACCTTCTGCTTTCCTTCAACCACAAAACTGTTGCCATCCGTATACCAGCTCAGACTCCCAGGCCAAACCTGATCCTTCAGATCATTTCAGGTACCAGCTTCTTCTGCCAAAATGTCAGTGCAGTGATGGGTAGGTAAGGTGTCATCAGTCTCAGGCAGTAGGGTAGTGGGATTGAGGACAGCAGAGGGAACAAAGGCAACTGGTTCAGTCACAAAAGGCTTTAATCACCCTCTGGCCCGGTTCGATTAAACCTGATCTAGGTCTTCAGCTTTGTTAACAAGTCTCTTTCTAATAAAGGTGTGGGACACTCGGGATAACCAGGAAGGAATGAGTCACTTGTCCTCTCCCCAAATCTACAGTTTGTAAGGTGGTCCACAGATATTGTTTCTGTCCGGTTGTTTTAATTTCTATAGTCTTTGTGTTCTTTAGCTTTCCCAATGGTTGTTTCAGCACAGAGTGCTCAGCCCCTATGTCCACTAGAAATCCATAGGGGTCCCCTCCACAGACAGGGTTACCCTAGGTATGGGGGAAGGGGTCCGAGCCCTGTCCCCTCTAATTATCTTTTTTCAGGGCCAGTACCTTAGAGGCCCTTCCTTTCTTTGGGCATTTTCTTGTCCAATGTCCTTTTTTTTGTTTAAATAAGTATAATAAGGTGCTGCACCAATCTGTAGAAGGAGCTGTGGGCCATTTCACACCACCCAGCTCCCTCACGGCTAGCTTTACCTAAAATGATTACATGGAAGCTGTATTCTTTTAAACACTGCTTGGGCCCATTAGCTGTAGCCTCTTACTGGCTAATTCTCACATCTTTTTTTTTTTTTTTTTTTTTTTTTTGGTTTTTCGAGACAGGGTTTCTCTGTGGTTTTTGGAGCCTGTCCTGGAACTAGCTCTTGTAGACCAGGCTGGTCTCGAACTCACAGAGATCCGCCTGCCTCTGCCTCCCGAGTGCTGGGATTAAAGGCGTGCGCCACCACCGCCCGGCTAATTCTCACATCTTGATCAACCCATTTCTAATAATCTGTGTGGCACCACAAGGTGGTGGCTTACCGGGAAGGATCTTAACCTGCGTCCATCTTGGAGAGGAGAGCTATATCGTCTGTCTCACTTCCCTTCTTCCCAGCATTCTGTTCAGTCTACTCCACCTATCTAAATTCTGCCCTTTCAGGCCAAGCAGTTGTCTTTATTAATTAATCAATGAAAGCAACAGATAGAATACCCACCTACATCAAATAAGCACATCAGTCTTTGTCCAAGGGATGTCTCTGTCTGTCTTTACTCTTCTTTGGTCTTCTGTTGCCCAGGCTCTATCTGTCTAGGTCCTGTCTTCCCTTTCTCTCCTACCACTGTGGCCAAAATTTTATCAAATTTTTCTCTTGTCTATGATCCTTCCGGTCCTCTCTTTTTTTCTGCCTCCCACCTCTCTCTTTTTCTCTTCTCTTTTTCAGTCTCTCACTTATGAAACACTTTCTCTGCCTCCTTAACCAAATCCTGCAGGTACAATCCTGCAACCCTTTTAACCACTGTAACTTTTTTTAAATATCTGATGCTGACTGTCCTATGAAGGCCATAGCTACTGCTGCTTGCTGACCCTCAGAGGTTGGGTTAGAGGGAATATAATGCCTGGAAGCTTTCTTTAAATGTTCAAGAAAACAGATGGTGGTTTAACCAGCCCCTGAGACCTGACATGAGAGCCCTGCAGGGATAGACTGTCAGGCACTCCCTACCTGCTTTAAATTTGACCTTGAAAGCATAAACAGGGAACTAGATAAGGCCCATTTTGTTCACACATTTTTTTTACCAAAATCTTTTTTGTTTTTTAGACAACATAGCAAAATTTTTCTTACTTTTTAGACAACACACCAAAAATCTCTCTTGCTTTTTAGACAACATAAAAACTCTTACCAAAGTCTTTTTGTGGCTTTTCTCAGTGGGGATGTATGGGTACATTTTAAACAAGAACAGCACATAAAATCCTGTACCAGTATGAAATATTTGAGACCAACAATAGGTTTTTTCTTAACATTAACCAACAATAATTTATAACTAGCCCCTGTAAATGATGTCAGATACTTATAACTTATAGGATCTGAAAGAGTTCTTCACCTGCGGAGCCAAGCCTTGGTCAGCTTTGATCAGAGGTTTGAGGTGTGCAGCTCCCAGGGCAGGTGGAGGAAACTCATCCATCAGCACAAGGGGTGGGCAGGGTGGTATACAACACTGGGGAAAAAAGATTGTTAACCTTTTTAGGCTATAATGATTATCCTCAGATTTTTTGTTTAGTGTTGGAAATCCTATTGTAGTACATCTGCCATCTACAACTGTGTCTGACAGCCTCAAAACCTTGTAACAGCAAGGCTGAATAGCCCAGCCATCCATACAAGCATGCTGCCCTGCAGCCACATGCTTGGGTCCAAGGCTGACTCTTTTTTATGAAATATACCCCTATGCTTATGGCCCTATCTCCAAAGTCTTATACGTGGTCACAATATCAAAGTCAAAGAAGTCATGATATGAATACATCAGCATCAGTATAAGTCAGGACAAAAGCACAACACACATTACACTGACATACAGGACAATAGCACCAAACAAACCAAAGACACAGCTTCAAGTTTCTTCGTGGGTGTGACCTGCCCGCTATTGAAATGAGACCTCTATCCACGGATGTCTCTACAGAGAACTGACCACACCACCTGCATGTCATACCACAGAACTGAGAAACGCCACCCACCTTTCTCAGAGAACTGAACACTCTACCTGCGCGTAATATAAAACAGAGACCGAAGATACACAAACAAAGGCTAACACAACTTAGAAAGGCAAAACCACCGATCCAGAGTCAACATCATAGTCTGTCCCAATTGTCAAGTCACAAGTAAGACAAAAGACCAAAGACACACAAGACACGCAAACAAAGGTCCATCTCCATCAAGACAGACAAAACCATTCCAGAAATACAGACGGCTGAGAGGACATATAGTACCTCCAATCAATTTACTTATGAATTTCATCATTTTTAACAGTTGAATAATATTCCATGCTATAATATACCATATTTTCTTTATCAATTCATTTGTTTTCCGACATCTAGGCTATTTTCATTTTCTGGCTATTATAATAGAGCAGCAATGAACATGCTAGGTGTCTCCGTAGTAGAGAGTAAAGTCCTTTGAGTACATGCCCAAATGTAGTATATCTGGATCTTGAGATAGATCTGTCCCTAGCTTTCAGAGGAATTGACACACTGATTTCCATAGTGACTGTACAAGTTTTCATTCCCAACAGCAATGAGTATTCCCTTTACCCTACATCCTTTCCAGCATGAGCTTTCATTTGTTGATCTTAGTTATTGTGATTGGTATAAGCTGAAATCTCAAAGACCTTTTGATTTGTTTCTCTAATGACTAAGCATATTGAACATTCTTTAAGTGTTTATCAGCCAACTGTGTTTCATATTTTGAGAACTCTGTGTTTAGATCTGAAACCCATTTTAAATTGAGTTATTTGTTTCCTTGATTTCCAGTTTGTGTTTTTTTTCTTTGTATATTTTTTTTATTAGCTTTGTATCATATGTGTGAGTGGTAAAGATATTTTCTCATTCTGTAGTTTCTTGCTTTTTCCTAATGGCAGTATTCATTGCCATGTAGAAGCTTTTAAGTTTAATGAGGCCCCACTTGTTAATTTTGATGTGAGTGCCTGTACTATCGATGTCCTGTTCAGAAAGTATCTCTCTAAGCCAGTTAGTGGAAGGCTGTTGCCCCACATTCTCTTCTATCAGATTCCGTGCATCTGATCTGTGTGTTTCATCCTTGATCCATCTGAATTTTGTTCAAGGTGATCAGTATGGGTCTATTTGCATTCTTCCACAAGAAGCCATCTAGTTTGAGCATCACAATTTGTGGAAGATGATGTCTTTTTTTTCTGGTGTGTATTTCTGGCTGCTTTATAAAATATCAGGTGTCCATAGGTGTGGGAACTTATGTCTGAGAATTCAATCTAATTGCATTGATCAACATGTCTGATTTTATGATAACACCATACTATTTTTATTACTATAGTTCTGTAGTAGAGTTTGAGCTCAGAGATTATCACTAACTCCGGCAGTTTCATTTATTATTTAGGATTGTTTTAGCTATACTGTTTGTGTATGTGCATTTCCAGATGTAGCTGAAAATTGCTCCTTTGATTCTTGAGAAGGATTGTGTTGGAATTCTGATAGGGAGTGCATTGAATCTGTAGATTGTACCACTGTCTGGTAGGCCAGCCTTCAACAGCACAGGGATTTGATAGGAATCCATGGTGATGGCAAAGCTATTTATCTGAGGGCATTAGGGGAAAAGACACTCACAAACTCTCTTGATGGTTTCCTTCTTTATTCTTCTTTTTTTCTCTTTATTCTCTCTGTCTCATGTTGTTTTACAGCTTTTATACCCCAACAGAAACTTCCAGGGAGTACAAGAGTCAAAACAGTTGCAGTCCATTTTCAAGTGAATGATTATAGGTAAAAACGTGTTTTTTTAATCTCCCCCATATGATTAAACATTTTATGTATTACAGGTAAAAAAAGAAATTACCCCACGAATCCACATTTATACCCAAGCAACTTGTTACAGATTAATCATATGGCAAGCAAGGTGCTTTTTGTCAGGTCTTTTACTGACAGTCTACATTTTGTAGTTACAAAGAAAGGGCCAATTACTTTATTACTTATTTTGAAAAGTAATCTTACAAGCAATCTTAAAGGAATCTCAAACCTAAACTTTTATGTATGAAAAAAAGTCAGCTCTACTTTAAATCTTTAGGGTACATACTCAGTCATTAATATATATATATATATATATATATATATATATATATATATATATATATACAAATGGGTATAAGGAATTAATAATCACCTTTGGTCACCAACCAAACCTAGCAAGGGAGTATGTCAGCCAGTAAAAATTGGACTGCTTTGTTATTGTTCGCTGACCTTGAAAATTTTTTGCCGATGTCGGGATAAGTGGACAGAACTCTTGTTCTTAAAGAGTTCTGCATTTACTTTGTGCCTTTTTAAAACTTTAGATTGTCTTCTTGTTTTTTTTTTAAATCTTAGAGTTATTTAACAAAAACATCCTAGTCTAACTTTGTTTTTTCAAAGCTTTGTTTCAGCTGTGATGCACTCTGAGACCTGTGAACGCATCTCCCCACATTAAGGTTAAAAGAGTTAAAACTAGCTGGGCTATTTGGGATTCTGTTGTTGGTAATTAACTTGACCTACAATCTATGCAGCTCTTTATGTGAGACTCACAGACCCTGGCTGTGAAACATACCCTTGTATTTATTTTATTCATCAAAACTCTGTATAAGCTATCATTGTTATTATTAAATTAGACAGTACAGCTTAGGGAGGGATCATATTCTTGACAATCCACAGGTAAAAAATGCCTAGTAGAATGGGCTGTTTCCAAGAGATAAACACATTATATCACAGGCAGTGGAGATCTCCCCACATCCATTCACACCATGCTAGATACCAGAGAAAAAGAACCACAGCAAACATATAAAGGTACAGCAGACTCAAAAGACATTCTGGGGTCTATAGTCCTGTGACCTTGCCTAAATAAGATTAACCCATCAGAGGATTCCCTTCTGGAGGCTGACACATGGAATTTCAAATTGCAACTCGCTACTCCTCTGGCATGGCCCACAGCAAGATTGTTTTGGTAGGATGGTTATTTTCAGTATATTAATCCTACTGATCCATGAACATGGAGATGCTTTTCAATTGCTTCATTCTTAAAATTTTTATTATAAAAGGTTTACACTTGCTTGATTAGAATTGTCTCGATATTTTTATATTGTTATGAAAGGCATTGTTTTCCTGATTTCTTTCTCAGTCTGTTTTTTTATAGGAAGGCTACTGATTTTATGTGTTAATTTTTATCTTGCTACTTCACTGAAAGTGTTTATCAGAATGTAGACATTCTCTGTGGAGTTTTAAGAGTCTTTTATGTATAAAATCATACCTGAAAATACATTTTTTTCTGTTTGTACATTCCCTTGATCTGTTTCAGTATTGCTATTGCTAAGATTTCAAATATTATATTGAGTAAATATAAAGAGAGTGGGTGTTCTTGTCTTCTTCTTCGTTTTAGTGGAGATACTTAGAGTTTCTCTCTGACTAGGGTTATGTTGAGTATTGATTTGCTGTCAGTTGCCTTTATTATTTTCATGTATGCCCTTTGTATCCATAGTCTTTTAAAGACATATCATGAAGGGAAGTTGGTTGTTGTTCAAATCCTTTTCTACAACTAATGAGATGATCTTAAAGGTTTTGTTTTTTAATCTTTTTACATAGTGGATTATGTTTATAAATTTATGTATGTTGACCTATCCTTGAAATGGGATGAAACCTACTTGATCATATTGAGTACTCTATTTGATATGTTTTTTCTTTAAATTCAGTTTGCAAGTATTTTATTGAGATGGTTTCTGTCTTTAATTTTCTTTCTTTGTTGGGTCTTTGTGTGGTTTGAGTATTAGAGTACTTGTGGTCTCAAAAAGAATTAGGAAATGTTCTTTCAATTTTTCTTTTTGTGGAATAGTTTGAGGAGTATTGGCATTAATTTTTCTTTGAAGGTATGGTAGAATTCTGAGTTGAATCTATTTGGTCCTGGGCTTTTCTTGATTGGGTGAATTTTGATTACTACATCTATTTCACTGGGTGTTATGGATCTCTATAAATTGCTTATCTGATCTTGATTTAAGTTTGGTAGGTTGTATATATCAATGAATTCATTCTTTTAGGTTTCTAATATTTGTGGATTATAGATTTGAAGTATGGCTTTATGAGTCTCTGAATTTCCTTAGTATATTCGGTGATGTTTGCCTTTTCATCTCTAATTTTATTAATTTGGGTTTTTTTCTTTCTGTCTTTTAATTAATTTGGCTAGAGTTTTTATCAAACTCATTAATTTTCTCAAATAACCAATTCTTCATTTCATTTTTTGTTATTATTATTGTTTGTTTTTATTTTATTGGCTTTAGCTACAAGTTTGATTATTTCTTGCCATGTACTCATTTTGGATATGATTTCTTCTTTTTATTCTAGAGTTTTCAGGTGTGACATCAAGTTTCTCATATGAGGTTTATCCAAAGGTTTTTTTATGTAGACAATTAGTGCTATGATTTTGCCTCTTAGAATCATCTTCATTGTGTCCCATAGTTTTGAGTATGTTGCTTTTTTCATATCATTCAATTCTAAATGTTTTTAATTTCCTTCTTAATCTGTCTTGACCCCCTTTCATTCAGTGGTTTCCTTGAGCTTGTATACTTTTTGTTTCAATAGCTGATAGCTTTAAATCATGGTGGTCAGTCAGAATGTGGAGCATAAACAGAAGTTTCTGTTCCACCCAGTCCTGAGGCCAATTCAGTCCCAAATAAACATATAGAGGCTCATATTAATTATAAACTGTTTGGCCTATTGCTCAGGCTTATTACTAACTATCTCTAATTTATAACTTAAATTAACCCATAATTCATATCTATATTTAATCTCGTGGCTTGGTACCTTTTCTCAATAAGGCATCCTCATGTTTCCTTCTCTGCATCTAGCTTTTGACTGTGTCTCTGCCTTTATTCTTCCCAGAATTCTCCTAGTCTGCTCACCCTTCCTATACTTCCTGCCTGACTACTGGAAAAACAGCATTTTATTAAATCAATGAGTGATAAATCATTATATAAGTGCATTATCTCACAGCAGTGGAATGTTGTTTTATTTTTTTCTAACTATTGAGACTTGCTCTGTGTCTGAGTATGTTGTCTTCCTTAGCTTTCTATTAGTTGTGATAAAACACCAAGACCAAAAGCAGGTTGGGGAATATATTTTATTATGAAGTGCTGCCCCAGGATCCTTGGAAGTGTCAAACAGCAATCAGTAAAGAACCTTTTTGAAATTAATATATATATATATATATATATATATATATATATATATTCTGATATACATCTGGCCTCAGTAGACTGAGAACTGTGTAGATTTAGTTTTTCTTTTACCTTTTTCCAGACTGTAGTTAATATTACTACAATATAAAGAGGTCATAGGTAAATCATATACATATATTTTTTGTCTCACTAACGATTTCATTTTATGCCCATAGACATTTTTATGATTAATTGAGAAGAAGGTGCTTCTGTCCTTCAAATCTGTCTTAGCTATTGGAGATTACTGACAACCAAGTAATGTAGTTTTAGGAGAGAATAGTGTTACCTTCAAAGCCATCCTTTCAAAGTCAGGCTTATCTATCTCTGTGTCCCACATGCTCAGAACCTAGTTTCTCTGGACATTGAAGTAGCACAGTAGGGTAGCCTGGTGTTCTCTTCCTTATGCTGATGACCATTGAGCTACAGTGGACGATTCTGTTGTTTTCTCTTCAAAACCTTTTTTAAGATTTTTATTAATTTATTAAAAATTTCCACCTCCTCCCATTTACCTTCCACTCCCCCCTTCCCCTTCCTCTCCCCCTCCCCCTCAAGTCCTCAGAGCAGTCAGGGTTTCCTGCCCTGTGGGAAGTCCAAGGTCCTCCCCCCACCATCCAGGTCTAGGAAGGTGAGCATCAAAACAGACTAGGCTCCCACAAGGCCAGACCATGCAGTAGAACAAAAACTCAGTGCAATTGTCCTTGGCTTCTCAGTCAGCCTTCATTGGCAGCCACATTCAGAGAGTCTGGTTTGATCACATGCTCCATCAGCTGGCCTTGGTGAGCTCCCAATAGATCAGTCCCACCTTCTCAGTGTGTGGACACACCCCTTGCGGTCCTGACTTCCTTGGTCATGTTCTCCCCCCTCCTGCTCCTCATTTGGACCTTGGGAGCTCAGTCCAGTGCTCCAATGTGGGTCTCTGTCTCTATCTCCATCCATCTATGGTGATACGCAAGATCAGTGTGGTTACAGTTCAGGCACCCTCTCCTCTGCTGCCCAAAGAACTAGTTGAGGAAATCCCTTGGACACCTGGAAACCCCTCTAGAGTCAAGACTCTAGCCAACCCTAAAATGGCTCCCTTGGTTAGGATAACTTCTTCCCTGCTCCCATATCCACCCTTCCTCCATCTCAATTATACCATCCCCCAAGCTCTCCCCAACCCTCCCCTTCTCCCTTCTCTCTCCCCATCTCCCCTTCCCCCCAATCCATGCCCACCTCCCTGCTCCCAACTTTTCCCCCACAATCTTGTCAACTTCCAATATCCAGGAGGATAGCCATATGTTTTTCTTTGGGTTCACCTTCTTATTTAGCTTCTCTAGGATCATGAACTATAGGGTCAATGTCCTTTGTTTATGGCTAGAATCTGTTTATGAGTGAGTACATACCATATTCCTCCTTTTGGGTCAGGTGAAGACCTAAGTCACAAACAATCCCACAGCAGTTTGGAATTATGATTAATAAGGTGGTATTTATTTAAAGGGGAAAAAACTTACAGATCACCATCCCAGACAACAGCCCTCTGAGAAATCAGGAAGGAGTCCAGTCGCCGGAAGCAGAGCAGGAAGTAAGAGAGAATGAGGAGGGAAGACGCTGCTTTTTTTAAAGAGAGAGACCACGCCCCAATGGGCTGGTATCTCAGTGGCTATTGGCTGGAGGAGCAGAAGGACCTCCTGCAACACCTCCCCCTTTTGTTTAAGTAAGAGAGTTCTAAACCTACTACGAAATTATATACAATAAGTACAAATATCCTATTCTAACTAGCTTAGGTCTTATATAATAAATAGCTTGGCCAAGTCATGAGAGGAAAGTAACTACATTTGTATAGTCTTCAACCCCATTGTAGATCTGAGAAGGGATATAATGTTACCTGGGTAATTAGGAAGTTCAGTAAAACAACTTCCAAAACATGCAACAAATCACAGAGACAACTAGCTACCTGGGCAATCACCCAAGGTCACATTTGCAACATTGAATCAACAACTTTGGCTAAGGCCTAACATAACTGACATACCATTTTCAAAGGCAAGAAACTTGTCAAAACTATCTTACCCTGTCTTGGCAGGATATGACAGTCCTGTTTTATCCATTGATGCACACTCTGTATCTCTGTCAGTGGTTGAGGTATGGGCACTTTTTTTGCCCAAAGACCAATTCAGCCAAAAAGAAAGGCTCCAGGTGGAGTGTCTTTGGTGCTCAACATTCTCTTGGGAATACAGCAGTGTTGCCAGGAGCAATTGTGTCTCACTATCACAAAACTCTGAGTTAGATTAAAGGTCATTTTCTACAGCTCTTTGAAGAGGTTGAAGATTATCTATCTATACTGAGTATAATCTTTATGCATCTAAAGAACCTGATCAATCTAATTATAAATGACAAACTTAGAATACTATTGATCTATATAATTCTCAATACCTATCTAACTTAAAGACTAAAACAATAAACAACTGTGAAACAAATGAGGACAAAGACCTCCAAATATAAACAATGTACAAATATACATTGAAGTATGGTAAATATATATCAATACACAAACAATATATCAGTATCTTAATCAGAGGTAGAAATGTACACTGCAATATGGTAAATATATACAATATATATCAATACAATATATGTCAATACATAAAAAATGTTTTAAACAGAGGTAGAAACATGCATGTATACAATAGTCAATATAATTTCACTTTGTTTCAATATATAAGAATCGATACCAATATATTTGTCTCAAAACAATAACTCACAAGTACCAACAAGTACCAATCTATTATCCCATCATCCCATTATCCCTCTTTTTTTAATTGATCCCTGAGCTTATAAAATTCCTCCCCCAACCCTCAATTGTATACTAATTATAATCAGCCCCTAAATGATGTCCCTAAACCCAAGGGCAAACTTTACTGGGAGAGGGGATGTCGTCTTCTAGAATTACTTCCAGCTGTCATGGGGGCGACGTTCTTTCTGGGTGATCCTGTGAAAGTAAAATGATGGTTAAATTTCAAGATTGCAAATAGTCTCTGAGTATTTTGTGCAGGTATGGCCAAAATGTTGTATAAGATGTGCACTATTTCAGCTAACCAAGTTGGAACTGTCTTGTGTAGCTGGTACCCAAAACAGGTCTTGTAGTAGCGCTATCAGTATCATGACGTCACATCAACTAGGTAGAGTTGTTGTTGTGGGGCCCCATCTTCTTCCTGGAAACTTCAAATGTCACTTCAGGAAAAACTCATTGTTCATTGTGAAAAACTTAAACATTAATCATAAATATATATATATATATATATATATATATATATTCAATGAAAGGCATGATAGATCTATTCAATGAAAAGTATGATAGGTATGAAGAAAAGCAAAGATGTTTTCTAAACTCATAGTTCTTTCTGTCCCATATCATGGCTCTTGACATGAGACAGAAACTCCAGAAACTCTGGGTTTTTCTCTTACCAACAGACTTGGAATTGGAGAGGGACTGAGCCATAAAACCAGCTCTATATATTTATGAATAAATGCACATTAATACATATTTAAAGATAAGAGTAGAATAATTTTACTTACGAGACCTATTTGATTTTCTTGCTGATTCTTACTGGGTTGTAAATAGTTTCCATCAGTCAGTATTCAAACATCCAGGGTTCCTTGAATTTTCTGAAGATGAGTGTTTTTCTGCAGAGATAAGAAGAGAACCCTGCCCCCATTCTATATGTTTTTCTTACCACCTGTATAAATATCATCATTGTGGATGAGCTGTAATTTCTCCTTTCCAAGAGGTTTCTCCTCTTTAAATCGAAACTTTATTAATTTTGATGGTATCCACAATTTTTCTTCTCCTGTGGAAACAAGAGCAAAACCCCTTCCCCAACGTAGCATATCTCCTGGCTTCCATTGAGAGGTCAGTACATCTTTGAAATAAATCGGTTAATTTAGTTCAGCAGACTTTTCCATTATCCAATGTCTTTCTGCTGCTGTCATTCCTTTCTCATTAGCGTTAAGAAAATTCAAGGTTAATAAAGCATTATGTAATCTATTTCTGGGGGTATTTTCGGTCCCTTTCTGTTTGTTCAGCATATCCTTTATAGGACGATTTGGTCTTTCTATGACTGCCTGACCTGTAGGATTATTTGGTATACCTGTAATATGTTTTATATTATAATAATCAAAAAAGCATTTAATTTTCTTAGATACATACGCTGGACCATTATCTGTCTTTATTTGTGCAGGTATACCCATGATGGGCATAACTTCCAATAAATGTGTGATTACTGAATCAGCCTTTTCTGAGCTCAGGGCAGTAGCCCATTGAAAACCTGAATACGTGTCTATGGTGTGGTGTACATATTTTAATTTACCAAATTCCATAAAGTGGAACACATCCATCTGCCAGGTTTCCCTTTGGGTTACTCCCTGCAGGCAATGGTGTTTGATTATTGAAAGAACAAGTAGGACATCTCTTTATAATGTCTGTAGCTTGTTGCCAAGTAATGGAAAATTCTTTCTTTTTTTTTTATTGAAAGAAAAAAAAGAAATTCCCACCTCCTCCCAGCCTCCCATTTTCCTCCCCCTCCTCCCACTCCTCTCCTCCTCCCCCACTCCTCTCCCACTCCCTCTCCAGTCCGAAGAGCAGTTAGGATTCCCTGCCCTGTGGAAACTCCAAGGTCCCTGCCCCTCCATCCAGGTCTAGGAAGGTGAACATCCAAACTGGCTAAGGTCTTTACTATTGACATGTTTCAGTGTCCGCCTAGTATTTGCTAAAAACTGGGAAATGCAAGTTGCTCAAAAAAGTAAATGTAATTAAATCAATTCCATACACGGAACCATAAACCCAGAATCCAGGGGTAGAGAAGAGTAACCCAGAAGCCTTGTATGCCTCCACGTGACAGAGTCGCCCCCAGTGGTTGCAGCTTTCGGCAACCAGCAACAATGGGCTCTGGTTCACGCCGCTTAAGAGCTCTGCATGCAAGGGAGATTTGAAAACAACTCAGAAAAGAGCAAACCACTCAGGCAGAGACTACGGGGCCTGTGGAGTTTAAATCCATGTGGGGAGGCAAATGATACATGGGGACTTAAAGTCAATCTGAGGTGTCTAAAAGAAAAATATAAAGAACTGCAGAAAAGCCAGTGCATGGTAATTTATATTAAACTGCTGGCTCCATGCACAAGGCACAGGCTGCGGGAGGGCTCGCACCAAGCTGAACTCGTGGCCGGCAGCCGAGCGGGGGAAGGAGAGGTCCTAAAACCAAATGTTGGGCACCAGGTGAAGGCGTAAGTCACAAACAATCACACAGCAGTTTGGAATTATGATTAATAAGGTGGTATTTATTTAAAGGGGAAAAAACTTACAGATCACCATCCCAGACAACAGCCCTCTGCACAATCAAGAAGGAGTCTAGTCACCGGAAGCAGAGCAGGAAGTAAGAGAGAGCTAGGAGGGAAGATGCCACATTTTTAAAGGGAGAGACCACACCCCAATGGCCTGGTATCTCAGCAGCAATTGGCTGGAGGAGTGGAAGGACATAGTTGAACAAATGTTTTTGTAATATGACAGGGCATCTCTTGGGTATATTCCCAAAAGTAGAATTGCTGGATCCCGAGGTAGGTTGACTCCCAGTTTCTTGAGAAACCGCCACACTGCTTTCCAAATTGGTTGCACAAGTTTGCATTCCCACCAGCAATGAATGAGAGTACCCCTTTCTCTACAACCTCTCCAGCAAAGGCTATCATTGGTGTTTTTGATTTTAGCTATTCTGACAGGTGTAAGGTGATATATCAAAGTTGTTTTGATTTGCATTTCCCTGATCGCTAAGGAGGTTGAACATGACCTTAAGTGACTTTTGGCCATTTGAACTCCTTCTGTTGAGAATTCTCTGTTCAGTTTGGTACCCCATTTTTTAATTGGGTTAATTAGAGTTTTAATGCCTAGTTTCTTGAGTTCTTTATATATTTTGGATATCAGACCTTTCTCTGATGCAGGGTTGGTGAAGATCTTCTCCCATTCAGTAGGTTGCCTTTTTGTTTTAATGACAGTATCCTCTGCATTATGGAAGCTTCACAGTTTCAGGAGGTCCCATTTATTCATTGTTGCTCTTATTGTCTGTGATACTGGGATTATACAAAGGAATTGGTCTCCTGTGACCATGTTTTGCAGACTACTTCCCATTTTCTTTTCTATCAGGTTCAGTGTGGTCAGATTTATACTGAGGTCTTTAATCCATTTGGACTTGAGTTTTGAGCATGGTGACAGATATGGATCTATTTTCATGCTTCCACATGTTGAAATCCAGTTATTCCAGCACCATTTGTTGAAGATACTTTCCTACTTCCATTGTATAATTTTAGCTCCTTTGTCCAAAATCAGGTGCTCATAGCTTTGTGGGTTAACATCCAGGTCTTTGATTCGATTCCATTGGTCGACTTTTTTTTTTTTTTTTTTTTTTTTTGGTGTGCCAATACCGTAGCTCTGTAATAGAGTTTGAAGTCAGGGATGGTAATGCCTCTGGAAGTATTTTATTGTATATGATTGTTTTTGGCTATCCTGTTTTTTTTCCATATAAGAAAACATTATTGTTCTCTTAAGGTCTGTGAAGAATTTTGTTGGGATTTTGATGGGGATTGCATTGAATCTATAGATTGCTTTTGAGAGAATTGCCATTTTTACTTTGTTGATCCTCCCAAACCAAGAGCAAGGGAGATTCTTCCATTTTCTGGTATCCTCTTCAATTTCTTTCTTCAAAGACTTAAAGTTCTTGTCAAATAGATCTTTCACTTCCTTGCTTAGAGTTACCCCAAGACACTTTATGCTATTTGTGGCTATCGTGAAAGGTGACATTTCTCTGATTTCCCTCTCTGCTTCTTTGTTCTTTGTGTATAGGTGGGCAACTGACTTTTTGGAGTTGATCTTGTATCCTGCCACATTACTAAAGGTGTTTTTCGGCTGTAGCAGATCTTTGGTAGAATTTTGAGGGTCACTTATGTACACTATCATATCATCTGCAAATAATGAAAGTTTGAATTCTTCCTTTCTAATTCAAATCCCCTTGATCTCCTTATGTTGTTTTATTGCTATTGCCAGACTTCAAATACTATATTAAAGAGCTATGGAGTAAGTAGACAGCCTTGTCTTTTTCCAAATTTAGTGGAATGGCTTTGAGTTTCTCTCCATTTAATTTGATATTGGCTGTCAGCTTGGTGTATATAGCTTTTATTTTATTTAGGTATGAACCTTGTATCCTTAATCTCTCCAAGATCTTTATTATAAAGGGGTTTTGAATTTTGTCAAATGCTTTTTCAGCATCTAGTGGAATGATTATATGGGATTTGTTTTTAGTTTATTTATATGATCGATTACATTGATAGATTTTGCATATGTTGAACCAGCCCTGCATCTCTGGGATGAAGCCTACTTGATTGTAATGGATAATTTTTAAATGTGTTCTTGAATTCAGTTTGCCAGTATTTTATTGAGAATTTTTGCATGGCTGTTCATGAGTGAGATTGGTCTGTAATTCTCTTTCTTGGTTAAGTCTTTGTGTGGTTTTGCTATCAGGGTAACTGTAGCTTCATAAAAGTAGTTTGGAAATGACTCTTTTGTTTCTATTTTGTGAAATACATTAAGGAGTATAGATATTAGCTCTTCTTGGTAGTTCTGGTACAATTCTGCATTGAATCCATCTCATCCTTGGCTTTTTGGTAGGAAGTGTTTTGATAAGTTTCTAATTCTTCACTACTTACAGGTCTATTTAAATTGTTCCCCTAGCCTTGATTTGACTTTGGTATATGGTACTTTTCTAAAAAAAAATGTCCATTTCTTTTACATTTTCTAATTTTGTGGCATACAGGCTTTTGTAGTAAGACCTAATGATTCTCTGAATTTATTTCTCTGTGGTTATGTCCCCCTTTTCATTTTTGATCTTGTTAATTTGCATGTTCTCTCTCTGTCTTTTGATTAGTTTGGATAGGGGTTTGTCAATCTTGTTGATTTTCTCCAAGAATCAGCTTTTTGTTTCATTGATTCTTTGGATTCTTTTCTGTGTTTCTTTTTTTTTTTTTATTTCAGCCCTCAGTTTGATTATTTCCAGTCTTCTACTCCTCCTGGGTGAGTCTGCTTCTTTTTTTTCTTTTCTAGAGGTTTCAGGTGTGCTGTTAAGTCTCTAATGTGTGCTTTTTCCATTTTCTTTATGTGGACACTTAGTGCTATGAACTTTCCCCATAGTATCCCATAGGTTTGGGTATGTTGTGTCTTTATTTTCATTAAATTCAAGGAGGACTTTAATTTTTTTCTTTATTTCTTCCTTGACCCAGGGGTGGTTCAGTAGTTGATTGTTCAGTTTCCATGAGTTTGTAGGCTTTCTGGGGGTAGAATTGTTGAATTCTAACTTTATTCCATGGTGATCCATTAGTACACAGGTGGTTACTACAGTTTCTTTGTATCTATAGATGTTTGCTTTGTTACCAATTATGTGATCAATTTTTGAGAAGATTCCATGAGAAAAAGGTATATTCTTTTCTGTTTGGGTGGCATGTTCTATAGATGTCTGTTAAGTCCATTTGGTTCATCACATCTGCTAGTTCTCTTATTTCTCTGTTAAGTTTCTGTCTGGTTGACCTGTCCATTGGTGAGAGAAAAGTATTGAATTCTCTTAGTATTAGAGTGTGGGATTTGATGTATGCTTTGAGTTCTAGTAATGTTTCTTTTACATACGTGGGTGCTTTCATATTAGGGGCATAGATATTCAAGATTGACACTTCCTCCTGATGAATTGTTCCTGTTATGAGTATAAAGTGTCCTTCTCCATCTCTTCGGATTGATTTTAGTTTGAAACATATTTTGTTAGATATTAGGATAGGTACACCCACTTGTTTCTTTGGACCATTTGATTGGAAAACCTTTTCCCAAACCTTTACTTTGAGATAGTGTCTGTCTTTGAGTTTGAGGTGTGTTTCTTGTCAACAGCTGAATGTTGGATCCTGATTTCATATCCATTCTCTTAACCTGTGCCTTTTTAGAGGTTAATTGAGTCCAATGATATTAAGTGATATTAATGAGCAGTGGTTGTTAACTCCGGTTATTTTTTCTGGTGGTAGTGTTTGTGTGTTTCCTTTCTTTGAGTTGTGCTGGTGGAGGGTTGTCAGATGCTTGTTTTATTATGGGTGTTGTTGGCTTCCTTGGTTTGTGGTTTTCCTTCTAGTATTTTCTATATGGCTGGAGTGTGGCTAAGTATTGTTTAAATCTGTTTTTGTCTTGGAGTATCTTGTTTTCTCCATCGATGGTGAATGCAAGCTTTGTTAGATATAGTAGTCTGGGCTTGCATCCATGGTCTCTTAGTGTCTGCAGCACATCTATCCAAGACCTTATGGCTTTCATGGTTTCCATTGTGAAGTCAGTTGTAATTTTGATATGTTTCCCTTCATATGTTACTTGACTTTTTCCCTTTGTAGCTCTTAATATTTATTCTTTATTCTGTATGTTTTGTGTTTTAATTATTATATAGTGAAGGGATTTTTTTTGTTCGATCCAGTCTATTTGGTGTTTTGTATACTTCTTCACCTCCATAGGAATATCCTTCTTTTGGTTGGGAAAGTTTTCTTGTATAATTTTGTTGAATATATTTTCTGGGCAGGGATGTGTGGAACAAAGAAGCCCCTGCAGCAGGAGCTGAAGGGGCCCAGGGCTCCTTTCTGGGATGTTCTGCCTGCCCTTGGATGGCATGTACTCACTGGTCTGAAAGGTTGTCCTCAGCACAGGAACAGGACTCTTGGAGGTCGAAGTACCCCGCAGACAAAAGGGTGAACTTTTTCTCTTCATAATCTTGTAGGCAAACTTTATCTCTATCTTCTCTGTTTTTCCCTGTAGCAGGTTTTCTTGGAAGACCAGCTCCTAAATCATGATATGGAGACTTCTTATTAATTATGAATGCTTGATCTTAGCTGGCTGCTTTGTTTTTGATCTTCAGGTTGAAACCCAATTTCTCTCTCTGGATTTTCACTAATCATGCTACATAAAAGTACATTTATAAATGATTAAATGAGGTCATTCATGCACATGAAGGCATTAGTTATTTAATCTGTAACGTGCCTGAGATTAGCATGTATTAGCAGTGCTTCAGTATGGTGAGACCTACAAGAAGATTTAGTTTAATCATTTCAAAATAGGAAATTTAATGCTTTCTAGGATTTTTGTGAGAATTAAATGAGATAAACTATATGAGGTACCTGGGTAAGATTTTGACACATATTGTCCTCACGGGTACTTCTCTACTCGGTCACTACACAGATACAAGGGAGTATGAGATTGAATACCAAATAACAGCAAAAGTAAGTGAAAGTGCTTTAAAAACTTTAAATAGTAATGCAATATAAACTATATTACTATTGATTTTGAAGGTCGGATGATGGAGGACTCTCTCTGGAGTAGGAGTGAAAGGAAAGGTGTCCTAGACTAGAAAATACATAATGAGGTTGTTGAGTAGGTACCATTTATGCTACAGAGAAATTGTGGTGCCTTGTTCTGATTGTGAAGGACTATATGATCACAAGGACTATAGATAGAATGATAGAAATGTTTATAGCAATAAATTTGAAGGAGCCAAATGAATTACATTTTTTTTTAGAATGAGGTAAAAAATATCAGACAGGGAATTTAGTAATATGGGCAAATAGTGTTGCTATCTCACTACTGTAAAGATTCATTGAACTTTTCATATTAAAACAGATGGTTTAATCCTTTGAGAAGGAAGACAAACAGAGTGTTGAAGGTTTTGAAGAAACAAAAAACAACCATGAAGAGGGAGCCTAAAGCAAGCAAAGCACCAGAAGAGCGAAGAATTCGAAAAGAGCAGGAGACCAGAGGTAATGAGCAGAATATAAAGTTGATTGTTATTACTAACTTTATATATCTATCATTAACCTATTTGACTAACAGGTTTTTTTTTTTTTTTTGCATTCAGAGAGTTTACGTTTATCACCTGAAACTGTGTCACAGCTAGGGATATCTGGATGGCAATTAAGTAGTGAAGAAAAGTACCCAATTGTTTGTGTTCTACATTAGTTGCTAAAGAACAGTTCATCCATTCAGAGTAAATAAAGAAGAAATGGAATCTTCCTGTTCCAACTCTAAGGCTACATGCTACTTGATAAATAATCAAGGCCACAGTTACCAGCGTGTCTTGAACATAACACTTATCCAAGGAAAGATGGACATATCTTTAAGCCTTAACTGAGGCTCAGTGAATCCATGGTATATGATTATGAGGTGCCTCTTTAAATCCCTTCTAATATTGCATTGTGTATATTTAATAAGCAGGTAGTATACCAGTTAAAAGTGCAAGGTATGATCCATGTTTCTATCAGACTCCTAAAGTATATGTTGATCAGCATACCCAGTTTATAGTTTGAAAATTTTGTTGCTGTCATTTACTTTTATAATATAATATATATGTACATTAGTCATTTTAAGTTGCTTAATTCTACTTTTTTTTCATAGCATTACTTTCAGATTGAGAATGCAGACCTGCCAGAAGACTTTCCTAGTCATTCAAATTCAATTAACTTTAGAAAGACATTTTTTGGTCATAGTTTCTAACCGAATTAAAATCGTAGTTGGTGCATCAAACCAGAATCTGGATTCTTTTTGTTAAAAAAAAATGATTCTACTGGGACTAGGAAAATGACTCACTTGTTCAAGTGCTTAGTGCACAAGCAGAATGACCTGAGTTTCAATTTCAAACACTAATAGAAAGCTGGGTTAGAAAAGGTTGGATTGGCTACACATGCTAACTTCAGTACTATTGCGGAGGGGGCTCAGAGACTAGGATTACTAGAGCCTGCTGGCTGCCAGTCTTACTCCAAATTCAGTGAGAGACTATGTCTCAAGGGAATAAGGCCAAGCATGATAGAAAAGGCCACCTGAAAATTCTTTGCTGTCCTCCATACATTCATAGAATGTACTAATCTACACTCCCTGTGGTAGTTTGAATGTAATTGGCCCCCATAAACTCATAAAGAGTGGCAATATTAGGAGGTGTGGTTTTGTTGGAGTAGGTATGACATTGTTAGAGGAAGTGCATCACTGTGGAGGTGGACTTTGAGCTCTCCCATGCTCAAGATATGATTCTGTGTCACAATCCAGTTCCTGTTGCCTTCTGATCAAGATCCAGCCAGCACCATATCTGGCAGCATGCTGCCATGCTCCCTGATATGATGATAGCGGACTGAAACTGAAACTGTAAGCTGCCACCTCAATGAAATGTTGTCCTTGTAAGAGTTGCCATGGTCATGGTGTCTCTTCACAGCAAAAGAAACACTCAGATACTACCTAACACACATGTCATTATACCTTTATATATATGCAAAATAAAAATTGGAAAGATTTTTTTCTTTATAAAATTAACTGTAACCAACTATCCAGAGCTAAATACTCTTAAAATGGTATGGGTTTTGTTTGTTTGCTTGTGTGTGTGTGTGTGTGTGTGTGTGTGTGTGTGTGTGTGTAGCTTAAATTCTTCTAACCTTTCTTTATTGTTTTGTTTCATTTTGTTTTGTTTTTTTGAGACAGGGTTTTTCTGCAGCTTTGAGACCTGACCTGGAACTAGCTCTTGTAGACTAGGCTGGCCTCAGACTCACAGAGATCCACCTGCCTCTGCCTCCCAAGTGCTGGGATTAAAGGCGTGTGCCACCACTACCACCCAGCTTCTAATCTTTCTTTAAAACTTTTTTAGAAAAAAATTGGTTTTACTTACTAGCCCCAGTTCCCCCATCCTTCCCTTCTTTTGCCTCCTACTGTTGGACCCTAGAGTCCGAACACCAAGGAAGAGTCACCCCAAGAGACCACCTCTCACACCACAGCTGATGTAAAAGCATGAGGATTTTATTAATTCTGTCATGACAAGGTCTTTCAGCATTAGAGGCCAGAAAGAGCCTGAATAGCTGTTACAAGCTACTTTTAAAGGAAAAAAGCCACAGAAGCAAGGGAGTGTCTAGGAGTTGTTCTTTGATTATTATGATTGGCTTATTCAAAAGGGCTATTACCAATAACTGACTGGAAAGTGGTTGCGAGATAAGATGAGGTAAGAGGTCACTTTGACCCTGTTTCCCAGGAGCTGAGTCAAAATATAAGTGTGTGCGTAATTGTTCAGGAACTGCGTAAACATCTTAAAGGTTATCTTGCCCCAATTTCTGGAGAACATTCACAAAGACCCAGGGAAATGGAAAGTTCCCAACATTTTTGTAGCTACTAGGTCCTTGGTTCCCGGGGGGAAGGGATGAGCATTTCTGCTGAAACTGAGAGGTCTCAGAATTGTCAGAAATTGGTTTAGAGTTATTTTAGATTTCTACACTACCTCCCTCCATCCTATGCCCCATCCACTCCTCAGAGGAGGTAAGGTCTCCATTGAGGAGTCAACAAAATCTGGTATATCAAATTGAGACAGAACCAAGCTCCTTGTGCAGCATGAATAATAAAAACCCAGAGATAGAGATTGGCATTCAACCTGAGGATCAGAAAAACAAAATAGCCAGCCATTATTAGCTCTTACCTCTACCTCAGTTTGAAATGGCACTCCTGCTTCCAGGAATCTCAGAATGAGACTGAGAGCTGTCCCTTCCTGTTTTATAATCCTCCTAATTCTGGGATTAAGGGTGTGTACCACTACCACCTGGTTTCTATGGCAAGCTAGTGTGGCTATTGGGATTAAAAGTTTTTGTCATTGCTACATGGTCTGTAAGATTGGCCAGTGTGGCTGTTTTACTTTTCTGATCCTCAGGCAAGTTTTATTTATTAAAATACAAATGAAATATTGCTACATTTCCCCTTTTGTCTAAAATAAAAAAGAAAACTATAACTAATATAATAAAATATATGCATTAAGTATAATAACTATATACAATATATACAGGTAATAAATACATCAACAATCTCTAGTCCATTTGCACTTGACAAAATTAGAGAAAATACTCCATATATATCCTATCTTGGTGAATCCAAAGTCTTGTGCCTAATTTACTTTTTATTATAACTTTCTTTCTGCATTTGGTAAACAAGGAAAACTATAATTATAATTAAGTCTTCAACTTTCTCAGAGACCCAAGAAGGAAATATTAACTGAGTAAACAGGAAGTGCAAGCAAGTGACTTAAAAACTATGAGTATTGACAGAAACAGCTGTCTTCCCAGATAGTCAACCAAAGTTTATCTGCAACAGGACCTTCTAGCTTTCAGAGTCTCCATTGAGAAATCAGGTGTAATTTTGATAGGTCTGCTTTATATGTTACTTGGCCTTTTTCCTTTGCAGCTCTTAATATTCTTTATTCTGTATGTTTAGTGTGCTGATTATTGTATAGTGAAGGGACTATTTTTGGTTCAATCTACTTGGTGTTCTGTGAGCTTCTTGTACTTTCATAGCCATATCCTTCGTTTGGTTGGGAAAGTTTTCTATGATTTTATTGAATATATTTTCTGTGCCTTTGAAGTGGAATTTTCCTTCTATCTCTATTCTTAGAGTTGGACTTTTAATGGTGTCTCAGATTTCCTGAATGTTTTGTGTTAATAATTTGTTGGATTTAAGATTTTCTTTGGAGTTCCCCAGTTCTAGTCGCCATCACCTGCACGGTGGCAGCCACCACCTCCCAACCACTTACCAAAGGAAAAGGGAACATGCAAGATCTTGGGCATCCCCACCCCAGTCTCTTTCCAGAACCATGAACCCTATCTATACCGGGTATGGCAAGATCATGTATCCCACGGAGAAAGTGAACTGTCTGGATAAGTTCTGGCATAAAACATACTTTCACTGTGAGATTTGCAAGATGACCTTGAACATGAAGAACTACAAGGGCTATGAGAAGAAGCCCTACTGCAATGACACCATCATCAATTTGCAGCAGATTGGGATGCTGCCAGCCAACTACATGGAGGCCATTCTGAGGTCTGCCTGTGCTACCCCATCCTCTGTCTTCAATGCATTCCATGGCATCACATCTGTCTTGGAGCCTGACCCACCCACCCTTCAGTGTCTCTGTCTTTTAAGATCTGCGACTGCTTCCTCAATCCCACCCCTCCTTTCAGCTTCTTTTGCCAACCCAAGCCTTGTTCTGCCACTCTGTCTCGGGCTTCTTCCTCTGGCAGATTTTCCCTTGGACCAACCGACATGATTGATTTTTCTCTCTGGATGGAATAGGCTGGGCACTCTGGGGAGGGCAGGGTTGTTCTGGGGAAGGTGGGTTCACATAGCTGGGCTGAAATGAGAGACCCATTAAAAAGATTGGATAGACTAGGCATAGTGGCACACAGCTTTAGTCCCGGTACTTGGGGGACAGAGACAGCCAGATCTCTGAATTCAAGTCCAGCCTGTCTACATCGTGAGTTCCAGGACAACCTGAGCTATGTGGTGAGGGGGAGGGGAGGATCCAGCTTCACTTCCTACCTTAGGCCCTTCAGAACCTGACCTAGCTCCCTTGGCACCCTATATCCTAGGGCTGGGATGAGCTCCATACACCTCATACCTCCAGATGGGGTTCAACACATTCCCCGGGGATAGGTATTAGGCTTCAGTTATGTTGGGACCAATGTGGTGAGTTTATCTTTCTGCTAGCCCGCCCTCCTGACCCTGTGTGTGTTCCTTCACACACTGAGTGTGCTGTCCTGCCCACACAAACATAGGGTGCCAAAGAGCTCCTTAGGAAGCATAGCTTGGGTCAAGTTCTTGCCTTAGTTCTAGGGGCAGCAGCAGGAAGGAGGGAACGGTGTTCTCCCAGGCCTATTTATTTCCCACCTCCCCCAGCCTGCAGGAACTCTCTTATCTCCCTGGTTGGGAAGCTGCTGTGAAGGGTAGAGCAAGGGATACCTTTGGGACTTGAGTTAACTGAGCTGTTCCTTCCTCCACCCCTGGAAAGAGGTCTCTGGATCTCCTATGGTCTTCCATCCCTGGAACAGGGCTGGGCTTGAAGCTCTGCGAAGCCAGAAAGTGAAAACAGTTTCCTGGCCACACAGGAGGCATCATCCTTTTTCTCACTCACTGGGGAGGTGGGAGGAGGATATCTTGTCCTTGTGTCTGAAGCTACAGAGTACAGTAGGACCAAGTCACCCACACTGCAGCACATCCCTCGAGGTTCTCCTGTCCTTGGAACCAGGGAGAGAGTCCAGGGTTCCACAACTGGCAGGCAGCACCGTCTCTGGACCGGTGTTAAACTCAGATTCCTCCTTTTCACCTGGGGCCTGGGACAGGCCTCATATAGCTTCATTCATCTCTCCTGGGTCGCCTGACTCTCATCTTCAGGTCCCTTTGCACACAGACTCCACTACAGATGAGGTTTGTATCTAAAGGTGCTGGTCAAGACAACCTGCAAGGGCTTGCTAGATGAGCAAGTACCCTCCTTCCTGGTCAGTCACCTTTCCTTCTGACTCTAACTTAGGTGACCTCAAGCATGGGGAGAGTCTTGCCGAAGCATCAGGAATCCCTAGGGAGGCATCAACCAGTCCTTTCCATTTCTTCTTGATCTCAAAGCACAATGCGGTTCCAGGGACCAGAAGTCAGGGACTCTCGCTCTCGGAGGGCCTATTCTTGGGAGGTACCACAAGCCTGGTTCAAGTCAGCTGAGTCTCCTTCCTAACATGTCAAGCTAGCTGCTCTTCTACTGCTCTAGAAATGGGGGAGACTCTCAAATGCCCGCAGAGGGAAGAGGAACTATCTATTGGTGCTGAGAGCCCCATCTGGAGTCCATATTCTTTTTCCAGAAGCATCCATCCTTAGAAGAGCACAGGATCCCCAAACCCATGGTCTCTTCCTTCAGAAAGGTCTTTCAGCCAATCAAAACCAAGGACAAAAGGCACATTGGCTAGACTGTGAACTTAACTTTTGTGGGCCAAATCTGCAATGAAGGAAGAAGCCCTGTGGTGAGGGACATGGAATCTCTCCACATAGCTTCCTGTTTCTGCCTTCACGTTTCTCCAGGGAACATTTTCTTTGTTAATAGCTGGACATAAGATAAAAAGTACCACCCCACAAAGCATATACTTAAAAAGAAACAGAAGTGATCCTGTGAAATTAGCCTCTGTCCAACATTTCATCTGTGTGTGTATTTGTGTGTGTGTGTGTGTGCACGTGTATGGTGTGTATGTGTGTGTGAAGCTGCCCACTCATCTTTTATATGGGGTTGCCATCTTTCGTTGGTCTGTTTGGTCCCCTTCCTCCTGGCCTTGTGCTTGGGATCAATTCTTTCTGGTCTGTTATGAATCTGAACATTGACTTGAACCACAAAGGAAATCTTTATCCTGGTGATGCAAATAAAAGTCTAATTTTTACCTGCGTGGGGGGGGGGTGGGGGATTTTCTTTGATGGATGAATCTATTTTCTCTATTTCTCTATCGTTTCTTCAATACCTGAGATTCTTCCATCTCTTGCATTTTGTTGGTTATGCTTGCATCTGTAGTTCTTGTTCATTTAGCTAGATATTCTATTTCCACAATACCCTCAGTGTGTGTTTTCTTTCTTGCTTCTATTGCAATTTTCAAGTCGTGAACTGTTTCCTTCACCTTTTTTTCTTTTCTTTTTTTTTTTGGTTTTCTTTGCTCTCTTTAAGGGACTTATTGATTTCTTCTGATTTTATGTTTGTCTTTAAAGGGAATTTTTCAGTTTCTCTTTAAGTGCTTCTATCATCATAAATTTATTTTTAAAACTTCTCACGTCTTGAGGGACCCCTTTTTGAGTCCACAAGCAAACACATAAATCTCTCTTTTTGACTCTTACTCCTCTCTCCCTGATAAATTTCTCTTCCTTTGAGATTGACTGTTCCCATGTCTATTGGACTGATGTGGGAGTGATTTCTTATTAATAAAGAAACTGCCTTGGCCCATTTGATAGGCCAACCTTTAAGTAGGTGGAGAAAACAGAACAGAATGCTGGGAGAAAGAAGCTGAATCAGAGAGTCACCATGATTCTCGCACTCCAGACAGAAGCAGGTTAAGATCTTCCCTGGTAAGCCACCTTGTGGGCTACACAGATTATTAGAAATGGGTTAGATCAATATGTAAGAGCTAGCCAATAAGAGACTGGAACTAATGGGCCAGGCAGTGTTTAAAAGAATACAGTTTCTGTGTAATTATTTCGGGTAAAGCTAGCCGGGTGGCGGGGACACAGCCCTGCTGCTTCATATTACTACATTGGACGACAGTGAACCTGCGCCTACCTTGTCCTGCAGATCTGTCCGAGTTCTACAACCAGCAGAACCTTCTCTTCCTTATTATTGACGTCCCAGGACTGTGCTTTCATCGTCAGATAGTTGGTCATGCTTCAGGTCTGTAACCCGCCCAGCGGGTCAGTTATTCCAAGGTCCCGAAGAGGCCCTATCTGAAAAAGACTTGGGTGGGAGACAGGAAGGAGACCAAGAAGAGTTCTTGTCAAGGTCTCACTTTATTAGCAAAATGGTTGTGGCTTATATAGCCCTTGAATGAGGAATTTGGCTTGGGATGGGGGTAGGGGCATGGCAAGGGCAGGAAGGGATCTTGCTGGGGCAGCAATGGTCACGAGTCAACACAGGGTCAGGAGTCGACACACCTAGTGTTCTCTATGCAAGCGGAATCGTTCCTTTTATGATTTCAACCACAAACAATTCTCCAGATAGTTGGAATGTGGGGTGGGTTCCACTAACAGAAAACTGTCAAGATAGTTGGGCGTGGGGCGGGCTCTGCCACAAACAGTTCTCAATACATTTGGGGTGTGGGTTCTCCGCAAACATCCCCAGGACAATGGTTTCCGCCATAATCTTTGGAAAATGGCTCCCAACACCAGCTGAGGACCAAGTCTTCAAACATGTAAGTCGATGGAGGATGTTTTTCATTCAAACCTCAGGAGATGAACAAAACATGTTAAAAAGAAAAAAGGAAAACAGAAACAATAACAGCAGCAGCAGCAAACAACAACAACAACAAAACCCTTTCCTTCATGGAGTAACAAACTTCTAGAAAAATAGCAAAAGTAAAATAGATCAGTAAGATAATGGACTGGACAAATGGCTCAGTGGTTAAGAGCACTTGCTATTCTTCCTGAGGACCCGAGTTCAGGTCTCAGCACCTACATCTAGAAGTTTAAAACTCCTGTAACTCCAGTTGCAGTGAATCTGACACTGTCTTTTGACCTCTGCCGGTACTTGCACACATTTGGTATATATACTCATGAACATACGTATACACCAGAAAGTACATTGAAGTGGAAAATTGAGATCAGCATGGCCTAAGCAGAGTGAACAAGGGAGATCCAAGTGGGAAGTGAGAAAATTCAGGGCTTGGCTAGCTTTCATTTTGAATGGCTTGGGAAGCTACTAGGGAGTGAGAAGAGTAATGCAATCTATTGTTTGACCATGAAAACAGGATAGAAAGATGATGGAGTAGGGTCATCTGTCTATATGTTACTCTCATTGGTTAATAAAGAAACTGCCTTGGATTTTTGATAGGGTAGGATTTAGATAGGTGGAGTAGACAGAACTGAATGCTGGGAGAAAGAAAGCATAGTTGGTAAGACACCATTGGGCCAGCTGCCAGGTCAGACACGCTGAATCTTTCCCAGTAAGCCACCACCTCATGGTGCTACACAGATTATTAGAAATGGCTTAATCAAGATGTGAGAGTTAGCCAATAATAGGCTAGAACTAATGGGCCAGGCAGTGTTTAAAAGAATAAAATTTGTGCCGGGCGATGGTGGCGCACGCCTTTAATTCCAGCACTCGGGAGGCAGAGGCAGGCGGATCTCTGTGAGTTCGAGATCAGCCTGGTGTACAGAGCTAGTTCCAGGACAGGCTCCAAAGCCACAGAGAAACCCTGTCTCGAAAAACCAAAAAAAAAGAGAATAAAATTTGTGTGTTGTTATTTCGGGTGTAAAGCTAGCCATGTAGGAGCTGGGCGGGATGAAAAGCAGGCCTGCTCACCTCATCACTACAAATGGCGCTACAGAAAGAGGATTTTTAGAAGGGGTAGATGTAAAAGCAGCAAGACTAGTGGGGAATTTCAGTAGTGCTTTAGAGCAGGGTGTCAAATAATGAAGTGTTTTTATTCACAATAAATTCTGAAGCAAGAATGTATAAGATTTGCTGAAGAATAGCACATGGAATGGGCATGGATAGCTAAAATAGGACTTTTATTTAAAATTCTAGATATATTCTCACTATGTAACCTGGAAGTTGCTATGTAGGTTGTTCTAGCCTTGAAGTCACGGAGATCCCCTACCTCTGCTTAGCAACTGCTAGGATTAAAGGTTTTGTGTCATCACACCTGACAAAACATAAATCTTTATTGTGAGCTAAATAGCTAATAAGACAAAATTAAAAGGGAAAAGATCTACACACTGCCAAAATTGTAATCCCTGAAAGTATAATTTCTTTAGCAATGTTAAGTATTAAAAAAATAGGTCTCTATCATGATGCTTGGTTGTGAACTAAGCCTTTAATGACTGAGCCATCTCTCAATCCTATTTATCTTGATTTAAAGACAACCTATCAACTGAGCATGGCATCACACACCTGCAATAATAACACATGGGAGACAGAGGCTATAGGATCACTACAGTTCTGAGGCTAACCAGTCTTACAGAGCAAGTCCCATGGTACACAGTTACACAGTAAGAATCTGTCTCAGAAAATGAAAAACAAAATAATTTTTAGAACTAATTTTTCTAGAAAAGAGTTTTATGATAAAGAAATCTTGTGAGGAATGCTTAAAAAGTGAAAGAAGAAGGAGAACTCAGGTCATTAGGTAAGGTCTTCAAGCAGTATTTTTCTTCAGTATTTTGGATTTTTCCTTGTTTTATAAGGCAGGGTTTCTCTGTTTATTTTTGTCTATATGCAAGGCTGGCCTCAGACTCACAGAGATCTGCCTGCCTCTGTCTCCTGAGTGTTGGGATTAAAATTGTGTACCACCACTGAAACTCAGGTAAGTATTCTGTTTCTTTTTGAAATACTTAAAAACAAATACAAATACTGTAGCATGAATAATAAAATCCCAGAGAGAGATATTGAGATTCAACCTGAAGATCAAAAAAGCAAAGTAGCCAAGCCACTAGAGAGCTCTTACCTCTAAGAAATCCTCAGATTGGAAAGAAAGTGAGTTCGTATCTCATCCTGCCTTATATTACTCTGCAGTTCTGGGATTAAAGGCATGTGACTCCCTAGTACTGGGATTAAAGGTATGAGCCATCACCACCTAGATCTGTTTCTGCATTTATCTTGTGTAGCCCAGGGTGGCCTTGAACTCACAGAGATCGATCTATCTCCCAAATCCTGGGATTAAAGGTGTGAGACACCATTGCCTGGCCTCTAGTGACTTAGTTTTACTTTCTGCCCTTCAGGCAAAAATTATTTATAAAACATAAGTGAAATATCATTATATTTCCCCCTTTTTCCCTAAAATAATAAAGAAGGCTATAACTAATATAAGAAAAACTATATAGAGAGAGACAGTAAGTACATCAATGATGTCTAGTCCATTTGCATTTGACAAATTCATATTAAATACTTCATTGTTTATCCTATCTTGGGGAGTCCAAAGTTTTGTACCTAATTTACTTTCTATCATAACTTGCTTTCTTCATCTGACAACCATGAAAAACTATGCCTAGTGATGTAGGATTACCCTTTGTATGCTATGAATATGTTTTATTACCATTGATTAATAAAGAAGCTGCTTTGGCCTATGGCATGACAGAATATAGCTAGGCAGAAGATCCAAGCAGAGGTAGAGGAGGAAAGAAGGTAACATCACAGAGATGCCATGTAGCTACCAAAGGAGAAAGACACTAAAACTTTACCAGTAAGCCACAGTCTCATGATGATACACAGATTAATAGAAATGGGTTAATTTAAGATATAAAAAGCTAGCTATAAATACACCTGAGCCAATGGCAAAACAGTATTGTATTTAATATGCTTCTGTGTGATTATTTGGGTCTGGGCATATGGGAAATGAATGTGAAGTCTCTGATTACAATCTAATCTTCAACTCCCTCAGAAACACAAGAAGGAAATAATTTTGATTTAATAAGCAAGAAGTACAAGCCAGTGACTTCAGAAAATTGTAAGAATTGACAAACAGTTGGCTGCCTGTACAGTCACCCTAAGTTTCTCTGCCATATTGGGGCATCCATCTTCAGCCTACAGGCCTGGAACATCTTTCAGGATTTTCTATCAAGCAAGGTTTTTGAAGGACTGTCTCACCTTGTCTGGGCAAGGTTTGGCAGTCAATCTCTTTTGTGTCCTGGTTGTCCCATTAGGAGAGCATACTGTCAGCAGTTGAGGTAAGGGCTGTAACATGAGGGCCTGCTTGTTGGGGTTTCTGTCCTGGCCGATTCCTGCAGTCACTTAGCCCCACAGAAAAATTACATAGAGGTCTCCATAAGTTATGAGCTGATTGGCTCATTAGTTCAGACTTCTTATTAACTCTTGTAACTTATATTAACCCATTATTCTTATCTATGTTAGCCACATGCTCAGTACCTTTTTCAGTGGGGCAGATCACATCCTGTTTCTTCAGTGTCTGGACAGGACTGCAGAAAGAGCTTCCTTCTTCCAGAATAATCCTGTTCTCCTCTCCCCACCTCTACTTCCTGTCTGGTTGTCCCACCTATACTTCCTGCCTGGCTACTGACCAATCATCATTTATTTAAAACATAATTGACAGAATACAGAATTGTCCCACACCACTTTCCCCTCTTTTTTTTTAAACAAAGGAAAATATCCATAGTCCATTTTTTTTAAGGAATGTGGGCATAGTATTCCAGGCTACTTCATGCTGATTGGAGATACTGATAATCTTATAGAGACCTAAAGAAAATTTTGAATTATGATCAAATCCTGACTGTGGTATCCTGTGAGTTTTGATCATCTCAGGCAGCAGTCTTGAATCTGTTCTGGATGTAGAATTCAGACATCCAGGCCATCTGTTCCTACCAGAGATTTCTCAGGTGGTCTTCTTTGATCAAACCTGTCTTTTCTTAGCTCAGAATGAATCCACAGTCTTTCATTTCCTGTGAAACAAAAGCAAAATCTCTTCTCCAAAGTAACATGTTTTGACTTCAATTTTGAAGTCAAGGTATTTTCAAAATACCCATGTTAGATTAATTCAGCAGCATTTATAAGCAAATAATTTTTAGTAGCTGTTGCTCCTTCCTCAACATTCAAACAATTCAAGGAGAGCATAATAACATACAGTATCCAGATTCTCTGTGTATTTTTCAACTTTATGTGGCTTTACTGTAACCTCTATTTCTTTTATTTTTACCTTTACTTTTGGAGACAGGTTCTCTGTATATATTTGGCTGTCCTGGAACTCCTTCTGTAGACCAGGTTGTCTTTGAAATCACAGAGATACATCTGCCTCTACCTGCGAAGTACTGGGATTAAAGGTGTGTGCTACCACACCTTGAACTCAGAGATCTGTCTGCCTCTGCCTCCCCAGCATTGGGATTAAAGGCATGTGCCACCACACCTTGAATTCACAGAGGTTTGTCTACCTCTGCCTCCACAGTGGTGGGATTAAAGGTGTGTACCACACACCCAACTACTCTCTTTTTTTATTTTATGGACTTTAACCTTTTTCTTTTCTCTCCCAAGCCAGCATATATTTTTAACACACAGTAAACCATTTAGAGGTTTTTTTAATCTTTGAATCTATCTTTACTGTATATCTCTCTCTTTTTCTGACTATATGAGTCTTTAGTTTGGTGAGCAATATGGGTAGGACTAAAGCCATGACTTTGATGGCTGGATCCAGCCCATTCCTTAGGTTTATGAAATTCCAGGTTCATGGCTGAGGTACTGGCTGTAGCCACGTATATTGCCACAACTCTATGGCATTTCAAGGTCCTTGCCAGCAAGCAAGCTGCAATAGTGTGCTCACAAACCACACTCAAATGCTCTGTAGTTGGACTGCCTGCCTGAAAGAGTCAGAGTTTGCCCTGGCAGGATGGCCCAGAAAGCCCTCATTTTAAACAATGCAGTTTTTTCCTGCTATCCCTGAAAATCAAAAGGCATGTGGTCAGCTTTTATCAACACCATTTAAGTGTTTTGTGCCAGGACCTCTTAAAAAACCTGCAAGGTTTTGCAGCTAAAGCTGAGTCAGGAAACCTCTCTTAAATGAGAACTTTTGCCTCTAGCAAGCAGAGCCCATCTGAGAAAATGCTGCTATTAAGAAGCCATGCTTAACTCTAATCTTTTTTTTTATGTAGAATAACTTCCCAAGCTCTGTTAGGCTTTATGTGGATGCAGTTGTCCATGTGGGTGCCATTCTGTAACATAAGGGCCTGATTGTTGGGGTTTCTGTCCTGACTGATTCCTGTAGCCATTTAGCCCCAAAGAAAATCACACAGAGGTCTCCATAAGTTATAAACTGATTGGCTCATTAGCTCAGGCTTCTTATTAACTCTTGTCTCTTATATTAACCCATTATTCTTATCCATGTTAGCCACATGCTCAGCACCTTTTTCAGTGTGGCAGATCACATCCTGCTTCTTCAGTGTCTGGATAGAACTGCAGAAAGAGCTTCCTTCTTCCCAGAATAGTCCTGTTCTCCCCACCCTGCCCCTACTTCCTGTATGGTTGTTTCAGCTATAATTCCTGCCTGGCAACTGACCAATCATCATTTATTTAAAACATAATTGACAGAATACAGAATTTTTCCACACCAAAAGGCACTTTCTTGCCCAATGACTTCTTGTTGCCACAAAGAAAGCAAACTCCATGTGGAGATTCTTCGATGCCCATTACCTTCTCCGAAGTAGATTGGTGCTGACAAGAGCAGACATGTCTCATTGTTATAAAAAAAGGAAAAAAAAACCTATGCTGTTAAAACATCTTATATGCCATATTCTGTAGATCTTTAAGTGTTTGAAAATGATCTGTCTAAAATATATCTGACCTTGAAATCATCCCTAATATGAGTACAAGTTTAATTGTAATAGGTGACTAATTACTAACCTATATTTCTTTATTATCCTAAACAGTTGGTAATAATAACTTTTAAGGTCTAGAAATTTGCATTACATTGTATAGGTATAATACCATGAATAAGATTAGAAATCTATACGCAGTCTGTTTATCAAAATGAATCTCAAATTTGTATTTCAAATTTATATATATAAAATTTGTCTATAATATAAAAAAGTCCAATTCAATATAAAACATTTAAAAGCAGTAGTTGCTTTCTAAAATTAGATTAAATAATCTACCCTTTTCACTTATCATATCTATATGCCCCATTTTCTTTTCAAAACTCTAGTTTCCTTTGTATAGCTTTTTTCCCTGACCATTACCAGTAACAATTTATAACCAATTCCCCTAAACAATGACAAATAACCATAACCTATTGAATGACGAAGAACTACCCACCCCACCTCTTGGCAATGTGGGTGTCATATTCTTAAATTTAGTTGTTCTCTGGAGGCAACACTTTCTTTAGGAGATACTGAAAAGAGAAAATTGGGTTAATTGTCAAGTTCTGGGAGAGACAGCTCTATCATTTGTTGTCCAGTCTCTGCCTAATGAGAAAGTGCAAGGCTTGTCTCAAATCCTGGCTAGAGTCATCTGTTAGGCTGGATCATTTTAGCTAGTCACCTTGAAATTGTTCTGGGCAATTTGTTGTCCAAAGCAGATCTTTAAGTGGTGTTTTTCAGTTCAAATGTATTCCAGCAGGAAGAGATCTGTATTAATTGTGGAAATATTTTTGTAGTATTGAAGACTTCAATCAATTGGATAGGACCATCTACAATAGGGAAGGACATTTGCTTTACTTATTTTACCAATTTAAATTTTATTCTCATCCAAAACTGTTGTGGGAGGCTGCTTGTTTGTTCCCGACTGCCCAGACCTGAAATAATCACACAGAAACTATATTATTTGCAACCCTACCAGGAATCCATGTTCCTATGCTGAGGAGATCAATCCAAATTGGTCTTTGGCCCAAGAACAATTCCTGCTCCTGCACTGAGGAGATTCACCCAGAGAGTCAGTCACAGCATAGACTGGAGGTAATGAAGAAAACACAAACCAAGAGAAGGCTAGATATGGAAAATCTGGGTAAACCAATAGGAACTACAGAGACAAATGTAACAAACAGAATACAAGAGACAGAAGAAAGAACTCAGACAATGAAGATACTATAGAGGAAATAAACTCATTGATTAAATAATATAACAAATCCAACAAATTCTTAACACAAACATCCAGGAAATCTGGGACAACATGAAAAGATCAAACCTAAGAATAATAAGGGTAGAAAAAGGAGAAGAATCACAGCTCAAAGGCCCAGAAAATATATCTATACAAAATTATAGAAGAAAACTTTACCAACCTAAAGAACGATATTCCTATGAAGGTACAAGAAGCATACAGAACACCAAATAGACTGGATCAGAAAAAAGCATCCCCTTGCCATATAATAATTAAAAAAAAACAAACAAAATAAATAATGAATATTAAGAGCTGCAAGTGAAAAAGGTCAACTAACATATAAAGGGAAACCTATCAGAATTACAACTGACTTCTCAATGGAAACCATGAAAGCGAGAAGGTCTTAGATAGATGTGCTGCAGACACTAAGAGACTATGGATGCAAGCCCAGACTTCTATATGCAGCAAAGCTTGCATTCACCATCGATGGAGAAAATAAGATATTGCAGGACAAAAACAGATTTAAACAGTACTTATCCACACTTCAGCCTTACAGAAAATACTAGAAGGAAAACCACAAACCAAGGAAGCCAACAACACCCATAATAAAACAAGCATCTGACAACCCTCCACCAGCACAACTCAAAGAAAGGAAACACACAAACACTACCACCAGAAAAAATAACCGGAGTTAACAACCACTGCTCATTAATATCACTTAATATCATTGGACTCAATTAACCTCTAAAAAGGCACAGGTTAAGAGAATGGATATGAAATCAGGATCCAACATTCAGCTGTTGACAAGAAACACACCTCAAACTCAAAGACAGACACTATCTCAAAGTAAAGGTTTGGGAAAAGGTTTTCCAATCAAATGGTCCAAAGAAACAAGTGGGTGTACCTATCCTAATATCTAACAAAATATGTTTCAAACTAAAATCAATCCGAAGAGATGGAGAAGGACACTTTATACTCATAACAGGAACAATTCATCAGGAGGAAGTGTCAATCTTGAATATCTATGCCCCTAATATGAAAGCACCCACGTATGTAAAAGAAACATTACTAGAACTCAAAGCATACATCAAATCCCATACTCTAAGACTAAGAGAATTCAACACTTTTCTCTCACCAATGGACAGGTCAACCAGACAGAAACTTAACAGAGAAATAAGAGAACTAGCAGATGTGATGAACCAAATGGACTTAACAGACATCTATAGAACATGCCACCCAAACAGAAAAGAATATACCTTTTTCTCATGGAATCTTCTCAAAAATTGATCACATAATTGGTAACAAAGCAAACATCCATAGATACAAAGAAACTGTAGTAACCACCTGTGTACTAATGGATCACCATGGAATAAAGTTAGAATTCAACAATTCTACCCCCAGAAAGCCTACAAACTCATGGAAACTGAACAATCAACTACTGAACCACCACTGGGTCAAGGAAGAAATAAAGAAAAAAATTAAAGTCCTCCTTGAATTTAATGAAAATAAAGACACAACATACCCAAACCTATGGGATACTATGGGGAAAGTTCATAGCACTAAGTGTCCACATAAAGAAAATGGAAAAAGCACACATTAGAGACTTAACAGCACACCTGAAAACTCTAGAAAAAAAAAGAAGCAGACACACCCAGGAGGAGTAGAAGACTGGAAATAATCAAACTGAGGGCTGAAATAAAAAAAAAAGAGAAACACAGAAAAGAATCCAAAGAATCAATGAAACAAAAAGCTGATTCTTGGAGAAAATCAACAAGATTGACAAACCCTATCCAAACTAATTAAAAGACAGAGAGAGAACATGCAAATTAACAAGATCAAAAATAAAAAGAGGGACATAACCGCAGAGAAATAAATTCAGAGAATGATTAGGTCTTACTACAGAAGCCTGTATGCCACAAACTTAGAAAATGTAAAAGAAATGGTCTTTTTTTAAGATAAGTAACATATACCAAAGTTAAATCAAGGCCAGGGGAACAATTTAAATAGACCTGTAAGTCATGAAGAAATAGAAACTGTTATCAAAACCCTCCCTACCAAAAAAATGCCCAGGACCAGATGGTTTCAATGCAGAATTCTACCAGAACTTCCAAGAAGAGCTAATACCTATACTCCTTAATGTGTTTCACAAAATAGAAACAAAAGAGTCATTGCCAAACTCCTTTTATGAAGCTACAAAAACCACACAAAAAAACTTAACCAAGAAAGAGAATTACAGACCAATCTCACTCATGAACAACCACGCAAAAATTCTCAATAAAATACTGGCAAACTGAATTCAAGAACACATCCAAAAAATTATCCATTTTGATCAAGTAGGCTTCATCCCAGAGATGCAGGGCTGGTTCAACATATGGAAATCTATCAATGTAATCCATCATATAAATAAACTGGAAGAAAATAAAACCATATGATCATTTCATTAGATGCTGAAAAAGCATTTGACAAAATTCAACACCTCTTTATGATAAAGGTCTTGGTGAGATGAGGGATACAAAGTTCTTACCTAAATAAAATAAAAGCAGTATACAGCAAGCCAACAGCTAACACCAAACTAAATGGAGAGGAACTCGAAGCTATTCTACTACAATCGGAAACAAGACAAGGCTGTCCACTCTCTCCATAGCTCTTCAATATAGCGTTTGAATTCTAGCAATAACAATAAAACAACATAAGGAGATCAAGGGAATTCAAATTGGAAAGGAAGAATTCAAACTTTCATTATTTGCAGATGATATGATAGTGTACACAAGTGACCTCCAAAACTCTACCAAAGAACTGCTACAGCCGAAAAACACCTTTAGTAATGTGGCAGGATACAAGATCAACTCCAAAAAATCAGTTGCCCTCCTATACACAAAGAACAAAGAAGTAGAGAGTGAAATCAGAGAAATGTCACCTTTCACAATAGCCACAAATAGCATAAAGTGTCTTAGGGTACCTCTAACCAAGGAAGTCAAAGATCTATTTGACAAGAACTTTAAGTCTTTGAAGAAAGAAATTGAAAGGATACCAGAAAATGGAAGAATCTCCCTTGCTCTTGGTTTGGGAGGATCAACAAAGTAAAAATGCCAATTCTCTTAAAAGCAATCTATAGATTCAATGCAATCCCCATCAAAATCCCAACAAAATTCTTCACAGACCTTAAGAGAACAATAATGTTCTCTTATATGAAAAAAAAAAAACCAGGATAGCCAAAAACAATCCTATACAATAAAATACTTCCAGAGGCATTACCATCCCTGACTTCAAACTCTATTTTACAGAGCTACGGTAATGAAAACAGCTTTTTATTGGCACACCCAAAAACAAAACAAAACAAAACAAAACAAAACAAAACAAAACAAAACAAAACAACAACAACAAAAAAAGAAGTCGACCAATGGAATCTAATCAAAGACCTGGATGTTAACCCACAAACCTCCTGATTTTGGACAAAGGAGCTAAAATTATACAATGGAAGTAGGAAAGTATCTTCAACAAATGGTGCTGGCATAACTTGGTTTCAACATGTGGAAGCATGAAAATAGATCCATATCTATCACCATGCACAAAACTCAAGTCCAAATGGATTAAAGACCTCAGTATAAATCTGACCACACTGAACCTGATAGAAGAGAAAGTGGGAAGTAGTCTGCAAAACATGGTCACAGAAGACCAATTCCTATGTATAACCCCAATATCACAGACAATAAGAGTAACAATGAATAAAGAGTACCTCCTGAAACTTTGAAGCTTCTGTAATGCAAAGGACACTGTCATTAAGGCAAAAAATGGCAACCTGCTGAATGGGAGAAGATCTTCAAATATATAAAGAACTCAAGAAACTAGACATTCAAACTAATTAACCCAATTAAAAAATGGGGTACTGACCTGAACAGATCATTCTTAACAGAAGAAGCTCAAATGACCAAAAGACACTTAAGGTTATGCTCAACCTCCTCAGTGATCAGGGAAATGCAAATCAAAACAACTTTGAGATACCATCTTATACCTGTCAGAATGGCTAAAATAAAAAATGCCAATGATAGTCTATGCTGGATAGGATGTGGAATAAGGGGAACACTCATCCATTGTGGGTGAGAATGCAAACTTGTGCAACCACTTTGGAAATCATTTTGGCGGTTTCTCATGAAACTGGGAGTCAACTTACTTCAGGATCCCACAATTCCACTTTTGGGAATATACCCAAGAGATGCCCTGTCATATTACAAAAGCATTTGTTCAACTATGTTCATAGTAGCACTATTTGTAATAGCCAGGACCTGGAAACAACCTAGGTGCCCCTCAATAGAAGAATAGATAAAGAAGGTGTGGCACATAAACACTTTAGAGTTCTACATAGTCTTACAAAAACAATGACATCTTGTAATTTGTATGAAAATGGATGGAAATAGAGAACTCTTTACTGAGTGAGATAACCTAGACCCAAAAAGATGAATATGCTATGTACTCACTCATAAGTGGATTCTAGCCATAAACAAAGGAAATTGAGCCTATAGTTTGTGATCCTAGAAAAGCTAAATAAGAAGGCGAACCCAAAGAAAAACATACATTTATCTTCTTCGATATTGGAAGTAGACAACATTGCCAGGCAAAAGTTGGGAGCACGGGCATGGATGATGGTTGGGGGGAAGGGGAGATGGAGAGAAGGGAGAAGGGGAGGATTGGGGAGAGCTTGGGGGAATGGGATGGGTGAGATGAAGGAAGGGTGGATTTTGGAGTAGGGAAGAAGATATCTTAACTAAGGGAGCCATTTAAGGATTGGTGAGAGACTTGGCTCTAGAGGGGTTCCCAGGTGTCCAGGAGGATTTCCCCAGCTAGGACCTTGGGCAGCAGAGGAGAGGGTGCCTTAACTGGCCTTATCCCATAGCCACACTGATGAATATCTTGCATATCACCATAAAACCTTCTTCTGGCGATGAATGGAGATAGAGACTGAGACCCACATTGCAGCACAGGACTGAGCTCCCAAGGTGCAGATGAAGAGCAGAAAGAGGGAGAACATGAGCAAAGAAATCATGACCACGAGGGGTTTGTCCACCCATGGAGATGGTGGGACTGATCTAATGGGAGCTCACCATGGCCCACTGGACTGGGACCGAACGAGCATCTGATCTAACCAGACTCTCTGAATGTGGTTGACAATGAGAGTGGACTGAGAAGCCAATGATAATGCCAGTGGGTTTTTATTCTATTGCATATACTGGCTTTTTGGGCGCCTAGTCTGTTTGGATGCTCACCTTCCTAGACCTGGATGGAGGGGGCAGGGCCTTGGACTTCCCACAGGGCAGGGCACCCTGACTTCTCTTAGGACTGGAGAGGGAGGGGAAGGGGGACTGGGGGAATTGGGAGGGAAATGAAAGGGGGCAGAGGTGTTAATTTCTAGTAAATAAATAAAGAAAGAAAGAAATGCAGGTGTAGGAAAGGAGGGGACACTCATAGAAGATTTTTGATAAGATACATGTGAAAACACAACCTAAAATCATAAGAAAATAGTAAATATTAAAATAGCAAATATTCTTTAATAAAGAATAAAAACAAAACATAATATAATATAACTGATAACCTGAGACAGATGGTATTATGCCATTTGAATTTATCCATCAGTAGGAAAATATGGTTTTTCTCCTCTTGAACTGTCACTTACATACTTCAGTAATTCAGACAATTGAAGTCAGTGTGTTCTTCCATATGAGAAGGGTTTCCTTAAACTAACTTTTACTTTCTGCTATAATTCCCTTGTTTGAGTCCTTAGCAGGTGAAGGCAGAACTTTCTGCACAAGGCTTTTTTTGTGACTGGGGCTCTGAAAAAACGGAATTACTTCTATGAAATTACTATCTTCTATCTTTAGGAGACTGTACTGGATTCTATAAAAGACTTCTGGCTTTTCCTGACAATGGTGGTTGAAGAGAGGAAATTTTCTTTCACTGATAACCTTCATTTCAGCTTCAGGTTCTCAAGACATACTTCTGCTACCCCCATGGTTATCCTATTTAACTCTGCTGAACATAAAGAAATTATAGTAAACTAGAAATAGAAACTTTCTTAAGGAAGTTTTGGTATGTTTAAACATACTGAAAGAAATGAAAACAAGCAAGCAAGCAAGCAAGCAAGCAAACAAACAAACAAACAATGGGAGAACATTTGAAGCATTACCTGTAAGGTTAATAGCAAGGCAATGATATCTGTATCATATTTATTTTAAGCAGAATGCTAGAAGGTATAGCTAGGTATATTTTATAAGAAACAAATGGGGACCTCTGTTGGAGAAAACAGGCAGGTAAGGTACACCTGCCCAACTCCCCAACCTCTTCTGGAGCCAACAGGCAAGGAAAGCCTACTTGCCCTCTGACATCCACTGGAGTCAGCTCAGGCAGGGCCAACCTCTTGGAGATCTGAATGACCACTAACACGACAGAAACTGTGGCCCTGACTCCACCATGAGGAGTAACCATCTGAGCCTTGGATCCATTCACACCTGGAGGATTGATTACCAGAGACACAACCCCCACTGCAGCAACTGGAGAAAAAGATGGGTGAACAACAAGGTAAGAACATATTCAACAACACAAAGAACAACATGACACCACCAAAAACTAATGGCTCTACAACAGCAAGACTTGAACTTTGCAAAACAGATGAAGCAAAAGATAACAACCTAAAACAATCACTTCAGACTTAAGGAGGAAACAAAAGTTTTCCTCAAAGAAATGGGGGAAAAGCCAAACAAAATATTGGAAGAAATCAACAAATTTCTTCAAGAAAATCAAGAAAAAGCAATCAAACAGGTGAAAGAAACAATTCAAGACTTGAAAAGAAATAAAAACAATAAAGAAAGCATAAACTGTTGCTAGTGGAGTGGGGGGGGGGGCTGTGTTCCGGCTACCCAGGCTCCTGCATGGGTAGCTTATGCCCTGAAATAATTACATGGAAACTATTCCTTTAAACACTGCTTGTCCCATTAGTTCTAACCTCTTATTGGCTAGTTCTTACATATTGATCTAACCCATTTCTAATATTCTGTGTAGCAGCACCACAAGCTGGATTACCAGGACAGATCTTTTTTTTTTCCATGTTTTTTTTAATATTTTTTTATTAGAAAAAAAAAAGCAATTTCTGCCTCCTCCCCGCCTCCCATTTCCCTCCCACTCCTCCCTCTCCTCCTCCCCTCCCCCCACTCCTCCCCCTCCCTCTCCAGCCTGAAGAGCAGTCAGGGTTCCCTGCCCTGAGGAAAGTCCAAAGTCCTCCCCCCTCAATCCTGGTCTAGGAAGGTGAACATCCAAACTGGGTAGGCTCCCACAAAGCCAGAGCATGAAGTAGGATAAAAACCCGGTGCCATGGTCCTCGGCTTCTCAGCAGCCCTCATTGTCCGCCAAATTCAGAGAGTCCGGTTTTATCCCATGCTATTTCAGTCAGAGTCCAGCTGGCCTTGGTGAGCTCCCAAAGAATCAGCCCCACTGTCTCCACGGGTGGGCGCACCCCTTGTGGTCCTGACTTCTTTGCTCATATTCTCCCTCCTTCTGCTCCTCATTGGGACTTTGGGAGCTCAGTCCAGTGCTCCAGTGTGGGTCTTTGTCTCTATCTCCATCCATCGCCAGATGAAGATTCTATGGTGATATGCAAGATATTCATCAGTATGGTTATGAGATAGAGTCATTTCAGGTTCCCTATCCACAGCTGCCCCAGGAGCTAACTGGGGACATCGCCCTGGGCACCTGGGAGCCCCTCTAGATCCAAGTCTCTTGCCACCCCTAAGATGGCTCCCTTAATTAAGAAGTGTGCTTCTCTGCTCCCCTAACCCACATTCCTTTATCCCAATCATCCCGTTTCCCCAAGTTCCCCCACCCTCCCCTTCACACATTTCTCTCCCCTTCTCCCCTTACCCCCCCTCCCACCACACCCCCAAGATCCCAAATTTTTGCCCGGCAATCTGGTCTACTTCCCATAACCAGGAGGATGGCTATATGCTTTTCTTTGGGTTCACCTTCTTATTTAGTTTCTTAAGGATATCAAATTATAGACTCACTGACCTTTATTTATCTCTAGAAATCAATTATGAGTGAGTACATCCCATGTTCATCTTTTTGGGTCTGGGTTACCTCGCTCAGGATAGTGTTTTCTATTTCCATCCATTTGCATGCAAACTTCGCGAAGTCATTGTTTTTTACCGCTGAGTAGTATTCTAATGTATATATATTCCATACTTTCTTCATCCATTCTTCCATTGAAGGGCATCTAGGTTGTTTCCAGGTTCTGGCTATTACAAATAATGCTGCTATGAACATAGTTGAACAAATGTCCTTGTCATATGATCGGGCATCTCGTGGGTATATTCCCAAGAGTGGCATTGCTGGGTCCATGGGTATGTTGATCCCAATTTTCCTGAGAAATCGCCACACTGCTCTCCAAAGTGGCTGCACAAGTCTGCACTCCCACCAGCAATGGATGAGGGTACCCCTTTCTCCACAGCCTCTCCAGCAAAGGTTATCATTGGTGTTTTTGATTTTAGCCATTCTGACAGGTGTAAGGTGATATCTCAATGTTGTTTTGATTTGCATTTCCCTGATCGCTAAGGAGGCTGAGCATGACCTTAAGTGCCTTTTGGCCATTTGAACTTCTTCTGTTGAGAATTCTCTCTTCAGATCAGTGCCCCATTTTTTAATTGGGTTAATTTGCATTTTAAAGTCTAGTTTCTTGAGTTCTTTATATATTTTGGAGATCAGACCTTTGTCTGTTGCGGAGTTGGTAAAGATCTTCTCCCAGTCAGTGGGTTGCCTTTTTGTCTTAGTGACAGTGTCTTTTGGTTTACAGAAGCTTCTCAGTTTCAGTAAGTCCCATTTATTCAATGTTGCCCTTAATGACTGTGCTGCTGGGGTTATACCTAGGAAGCGATCGCCTGTGCCAATCTGTTGTAGGGTACATCCCACTTTCTCTTCTATCAGGTTCAGTGTGTTCGGATTGATATTGAGGTCTTTGATCCATTTGGACTTGAGTTTTGTGCATGGTGATAGGTATGGGTCAATTTTCATTCTTCTACAGGTTGACATCCAGTTGTGCCAGCACCATTTGTTGAAGATGCTTTCTTTCTTCCATTGTATACTTTTAGCACCTTTATCGAAAATGAGGTGTTCATAGGTTTGTGGGTTAAGATCCGGGTCTTCTACACGATTCCATTGGTCAACTTCTCTATTTTTATGCCAATACCACACTGTTTTCATTACTGTAGCTTTATAGTAGAGTTTAAAGTCAGGGATGGTAATGCCTCCAGAAGTACCTTTGTTGTACAAGATTGTTTTGGTTATCCTGGGTTTTTTGTTATTCCATATAAAGTTGATTATTGTCCTTTCAAGATCTGTGAAGAATTTTAATGGGATCTTGATGGGGATAGCATTGAATCTACAAATTGCCTTTGGTAGGATTGCCATTTTTACTATGTTGATCCTCCCAATCCACGAGCAAGGGAGATCCTTCCATTTTCTGGTATCCTCTTCAATTTCTTTCTTCAATGCCTTAAAGTTCTTGTCAAATAGATCCTCCATAGAAATACCTTAAGGAGTATAGGTATTAGGTCTTCTTGGAAATTCTGGTAGAATTCCGCATTGAAACCGTCTGGTCCTGGGCTTTTTTTGGTAGGGAGGTTTTTGATAACAGCTTCTAATTCTTCGCGACTGACAGGTCTATTTAGGTTGTTCACCTGGTCCTGATTTAACTTTGGTATATGGTATTTATCTAAAAAAGTGTCCATTTCTTTTACATTTTCCAGTTTTGTGGCATACAGGCTTTTGTAGTAAGATCTAATGATTCTCTGAATTTCCTCTATGTCTGTGGTTATGTCCCCCATTTCATTTCTGATCTTATTAATTTGCAAATTCTCTCTCTGCCGTTTGATTAGTTTGGATAGGGGTGTATCAATTTTGTTGATTTTCTCCAGGAACCAGCTTTTTGTTTCATTGATTCTTTGGATTGTTTTCTGTGTTTTTATTTTGTTGATTTCAGCCCTCAGTTTGACTATTTCCAGTCTTTTACTCCTCCTAGGTGAGTCTGCTTCTTTTTTTTCTAGAGCTTTCAGGTGGGCTGTTAAGTCTCCAATGTATGCTTTCTCTGTTTTCTTTAAGTGGGCACTAAGGGCTATGAACTTTCCCCTTAGGACTGCTTTCAAAGTGTCCCATAAGTTTGAGTATGTTGATTCTTTATTTTCATTGAATTCAAGGAAGACTTTAATTTCTTTCTTTATTTCTTCTTTAATCCAGGTGTGGGTCAATAGTTGACTATTCAGTTTCCATGAGTTTGCAGGCTTTCTGGGGGTAGCTTTGTTGTTGAATTCTAACTTTAGTCCGTGGTGATCTGATAAGACACAGTTGGTTATGGATATTGTTTGTAACTGTGGAAGTTTGCTTTGTTACCGAGGATGTGGTCAATTTTTGAGAAGGTTCCATGAGCTGCAGAGAAGAAGGTATATTCTTTCCTATTTGGGTGGAATGTTCTATAGATGTCTGTTAAGTCCATTTGATTCAATACCTCCATTAATTCTCTTATTTCTCTGTTAGGTTTTTGTCTGATTGACCTGTCCATTGGTGAAAGAGGCGTGTTGAGATCTCCCACTATTAGTGTGTGCTGTTTGATGGCGGCTTTGAGTTTTAGTAAGGTTTCTTTTACATATGTGGGTGCTTTTATGTTAGGGGCATAGATATTCAGGATTGAGACCTCATCCTGATCAATTGTTCCTGTTATGAGTATAAAATATCCCTCTCCATCTCTTCTGATTGATTTAAGTTTGAAGTCAACTTTGTTAGAAATTAGTATGGGCACACCTGCTTGTTTCTTAGGTCCATTTGCTTGATAAACCTTTCCCCATCCCTTTACTCTGAGTAGGTGCCTGTCTTTGTGGTTGAGGTGTGTTTCCTGTAAACAGCAGAATGTTGGATCCTGTTTGCGTATCCAATCTCTTAGCCTGTGCCTTTTTATAGGTGAGTTGAGTCCATTGACATTAAGGGATATTAATGACCAGTGGTTGCTAACTCCGGTCACTTTTTTAGCCATAGAGTTTGTGTGTTTGCTTTCTTTTAGTTGCGCTGGTAAAGGGTGTCTAGAAGTTTGAGTTATTGTGGACATTGTTGGTCTCCTTGGTTTGTGATTTTCCTTCTATTACTTTCTGTAAGGCTGGATTTGTGGCTACGTATTGTTTAAATTTGTTTTTATCCTGGAAAATTTTGTTTTCTCCATTTATAGTGAACGAAAGCTTGGCTGGGTATAGTAGTCTCGGCTTGCATCCATGTTCTCTTAGCTTCTGCAGTACATCTATCCAGGACCTTCTGGCTTTCATGGTTTCCATAGAGTAGTCAGGTGTAAGTCTGATAGGTTTACCTTTATAAGTAACTTGACCTTTTTCCTTTGCAGCTCTTAATATTCTTTCTTTATTCTGGATGTTTTGTGTTCTGATTATTATATGGCGAGTTGATGTTTTTTTTTTTTTTGGTCCAGTCTATTCAGTGTTCTGTATGCTTCTTGAACCTTCAAAGGAATATCTTTCTTTAGGCTGGGAAAGTTTTCTTCTATAATTTTATTAAATATATTTTCTGAACCATTGAGCTGTACTTCTTCTCCTTCTTCTATCCCAATTATTCTTAGGTTTGGTCTTTTTATTGTGTCCCATATTTCCTGAATGTTTTGTGATGAGAATTTGTTGGTTTTATTGTTTTCTTTGATCAGTGTGTTAATTTTCTCTATGGTATCTTCAGTGTCTGACATTCTTTCTTCTAATCTTGTAGTCTGTTTGTAGTACTTGTCTCTGTAGTTCCTGTTCGTTTACCCAGATTTTCCATCTCCAACCTTCCCTCGGTTTGTGTTTTCTTCATTACTTCCATTTCATTCTTCAGGTCTTGAACCATTTTCCTTACCTGTTTGATTGCATTTTCTTGTTTCTCTTGGTTTTCTTGGGTATCTTTAAGCGATTTATTCATTTCCTCTACCTTTTTGTTTGTAATCTCTAATTGTATATGGCAGATTTTCACCTCCTGTTTAAGGTCTTCTATTATTTTCAAAAAATTCACTTTTGAGTCGATTTCTTCTACTTCTTCTGGAGTAGGGTGTACAATTCTTCTTATTTCGGGATCCCTGCGTTCTGGTGATGTCATGTTGCCTTTCAGGTTGTTGGAGGAATTCTTACATTGGCGCCTTCCCATCTCCTCTTTCAAATGAAGCCAAGAGAGGCCTGGTTTCTTGGTCCAGTCTTTGATGTGATTGAGTCTCTGGGTGTATCTCTTCAGTGTGGAAGCAGGGACCGTCCTGCTGAGCTTGAACTCCCCAGTGATGTCTCTCCTGGCAGCCGGTTCTGATCTCCCTGCTGCTTGGGTGTCCCACGAACAAAGGGCCGAGCCTGCTGCCGCAGGGCAGGCAGGCCACCTAGACAAAGGAGCCACCACCCTCCCGGTTGCCCTCCCAATTCGGACCCAGTCCCAGCGCCCAAACAGGCTGAGCTGGGATCTCCTGTGTGGTTCAAAGAGGGGAGGGGGGTCAGAGGGGGTGGGGGAGGGCCGTGGATGCCAGCTGGGTGGGACAGGAATAGAGAGGAAGTATCTGGCAGTATAGCCCCTGCAGACTGCCCTGGGAGTGCAGGAGGGGTGAGGAACGTCTGAGTTCCCTGTCCCGGGCTGCCGCTGCGGGCAGAAACCCACTCACCCGAGTGATGTCCCTCCTGGTACCCGGATCTGGTCTCCCTGCCGCCTAGGCGTCTCACGAACAAAGGGCCGAGCCCGCTGCCGCAGGGCAGGCAGGCCACCTAGACAAAGGAGCCACCATCCTCCCGGTTGCCCTCCCAATTCGGACCCCGTCCCAGCGCCCAAACAGGCTGAGCTGGGATCTGTTGTGTGGTTCAAAGAGGGGAGGGGGGTCAGAGGGGGTGGGGGAGGGCCGTGGATGCTAGCTGGGTGGGATAGGAATAGAGAGGAAGTATCTGGCAGTATAGCCCCTGCAGACTGCCCAGGGAGTGCAGGAGGGGCGAGGAACGTCTGAGTTCCCTGTCCCGGGCTGCCGCCGCGGTCAGACACTCACTCACCCGAGTGATGTCTCTCCTGGCACCCGGATCTGGTCTCCCTGCCGCCTAGGCGTCTCATGAACAAAGGGCCGAGCCCGCTGCCGCAGGGCAGGCAGGCCACCTAGACAAAGGAGCCACCACCCTCCCGGTTGCCCTCCCAATTCGGACCCCGTCCCAGCGCCCAAACAGGCTGAGCTGGGATCTGTTGTGTCACCAGGACAGATCTTAACCTGCACCTGTCTGGAGTGGGAGAATCATGATGACTGAATGACTCGGCTTCTTTCTCCCAGCATTCTGTTCTGTCTACTCCACCTACCTAATTTTCTGTCCTATCAGGGCTAAGGCAGTCTTTATTTAACCAATGAAATTAACACAAAACAGAAGACTCTCCCCCATCAATAAACTGAGGAAATTGTGGAAATGGAAATATGTGTAAACATTCAGAAACTACAAATGCAGAAACCATAAATAGCAGAAAACAAGAGATGGGAGTGAGAATCTAAGGCATTGAAGCTGTGATAGATGAAATAGATTCATCAGTCAAAGAAAATGTTAAATCTATCAAAAGTTTAACCCAAAATATCCGGAAAATATGGGATACCATGGAAAGACCAAATCTAAAAATAATAGGGATACAAGAAGAAGTCCAACTCAAAGGTACAGAAAATATATTCAGTAAAATCATAGAAGAAAACTTTCGCAACCTAAAGAAGGATATGATCATGAAGGTACAATAAGCTTACAGAACACCAAATAGACTGGCCCAAACAAAAGTCCCCTTCCCACATAATAATCAAAACGCTAAACATATAAAATAAAGACTATTAAGAGCAACAGCAACACTAATTCCAGGAAGCCCACAAACACATGGAAATTGAACAGTGAACTACTGAACCGCCCCTGGTTCAAGGAAGAAATAAATAAAAAAAAAATTAATGACTTCTAGAATTCAATGAAAATGAAGGCACAATGTATTCAAACCTATGGGATACCATGAAAGCACTGCTAAGAGGAAAGTTCACAGTACTAAGTACTCACATAAAGAAAATAGAGAAAGCTCACAAAAGTAACTTAACAGCACACCTGAAAGCTCTAGAACAAAAAAAAAAAAAAAGCAGACCCAACCAGGAGGAGTAGAAAACAGAAAATAATCAAATTGGGGGCTGAAATCAACAAAATGAAACAAAGAAAACAATACAAAGAATAAATGAAACAAAAGCTAGTTCTTTAAGAAAATCAGCAATACAGACGAATCCTTATCCAAACTAATCAAAAGGCAGAGAGAGAACATCCAAATTAATAAAATCAGAAATGAAAAGGGAGACATACAACAGACACTGAGGAAAACCAGAGAATTATTAGGTCATACTACAAAAACCTGTATGCCACTAAATTGGAAGACATAAAAAAATGGACTTTTTTTTAGATAGATACCATATACCAAAATTAAATCAAGACCAGGTGAACAATTTAAATAGACCCATAAATTGCAAGTAAATAGAAGCTGTCATCAAAACCTTCCAACCAAAAAAGCCCAGGTCTGGTTGGTTTTAGTGCAGAATTCTATCAGAACTTCTAAAAGAAGCTAATACCTATACTCCTCAAAGTGTTCCACAAAATAGAAACAGAAGGAACATTGCCAAACTCTTTTTATGAGGCTACAGTTACCCTGATATGAAAACCACATGAAGACTCAACCAAGAAAAAAATATTACAGACCAATCTCCCTCAAGAACATGGATGCAAAAAATGCTCAATAAAATACTGGCGAACTGAATATAAGAACACATCAAAAAACATCATCCACCATGATCAAGTTGCCTTCATCCCAGAGATGCAGGGCTGGTTCAACATACAAAATCTATCAATGTAATTCAAGATATAAATAAACTAAACTAAGAAAACCATATGATCATCTCATTGGATGTTGAAAAAAAACATTCAACAAAATCCAACACCCCTTCATGATAAAGGTCTTAGAATGATCAGGGACATATCTAAATATAATAAAAGCAATATAGAGCAAGCCAACAGAAAACATCAATTTAAATGGAGAGAAACTCAAAGCGATTTCACTAAAATCAGGAAAAAGATGAGGATGTTCACTCTCTCCATACCTCTTCAACATAATTCTTGAAGTTCTGGCTATAGCAATAAGACAACAAAAGAAGATTATTTCAAAGCTACAGTAATGAAAACAGTTTGGTACTAGCATAAAAACAGGGAGGTTGAGCAATGGTATCCAATCAAAGACTGGGATGTTAATTCACATACCTATGAACACCTGATTTTTGACAAAGAAGCTAAAATTTTTTAATGGAAAAAAGCCTATTTAACAAATGGTGCTGGCATAACTGGATATCAACATGTAGAAGAATTAAAATACATCCATATCTATTCCAATGTACAAAACTCGAGTCCAAATGGATTAAAGAAATACCTTGACTTCAAAATTGAAGTCAAAAGGTGTGTTACTTTGGAGAAGAGATTTTGTTTTTGTTTCCAGAGAAAATGAGAGGCTCTGGATTTATACATAGTTAAGAAAAATGAGCTTTGATCAAGGAAGACCACCTGAGAAATCTCCAGCAGGAATAGATGACCCAGATGTCTGAGTTCTTCACCCAGAACAGGTTCAAGACGGCTGCCTCAGATAATCAAGACTCACAGGATACTCCAGTCAGGACTTGATCATGACTCTAAATTTTCTATAGGTCCCCATAAGATTATCAGTGCCCCCAACCAGCTGGAAGTAGCCTGGACTACTACACCCACATTCCCCCAAAATGGACCTTTTCCTTTTTTTTAAGAGGGGAAAGTGTTGCGGGAGAATTGTCTGTAATCTGTCAATTATGTTTTAAATAAATGCTGATTGGCCAGGCAGGAAGTATAAACAAGAAAACCAGACAGGAAGTAGAGGTGATGCAATGAGAACAAGAGAATTCTGGGAAGGAAGAAATTGATTCTTCCCAGTCCTGCGCAGATCATGGAGGAAGCAGGATGTGACCTGCCAGCTGAAAAAGGTACCTAGCCATATGGAAAAAATAGATCAGAATAATGGGTTAATATAAGCTACAAAAGCTAATAAGTAGCCTGAGCTAATAGGCCAATCAGCTTCATAAATTATAGAGATCTCTGTGTGATTTTCTTTGGGGCTTGCCGGCTGTAGGGTATTGGGTGGGACAGAAATCCCCACAGCTGGCCCTCATGTTACAAAAGACCTCAATATAAATTGGACAACACTGAACCTGATAGAAGAGAAAGTGGGAAGTAGTATTTAATGCATGGGCACAATAGAACACTTCCTAAATATAACGGCAGTAGCACAGACACTGAGAGCAACAATAAATAAATGGGACCTCCTGAAACTGAGAAGCTTCTCTAAAGCAAAGGCCACAGTCAATAAGACAAAAAGGTAGCCTACTAAATGAAAAAGTATCTTTATCAACACATGAGACAATGGACTGATCTTCAAAATATATAAAGAACTCATGAAATTGGTCATCAAAATTCTAAATAACCCAATTTAAAAATGGGGTACAGAACTAAACAGAATTTTCAAAAGAATAATCTCAAATGGCCGTAAGATACTTAAGGAAATGTTCAACATCCTTAAGCATCAGGGAAATACAAATATAAACTACTTTGAGATACCATCTTACACCTGTCAGAATGGCTAAGATAAAAAATACTAATGATAGTGTATGTTGGAGAGAATGTGGAGTAAGGGCAACACTCATCCATTGCTGGTGGGAATGCAAACTTGTACAAACACTTTGGAAATCAGTATGGCAGTTTCTCAGAAACTTGGGAATCAACTTTCTTCAGGAGCTTGCAATACCACTTTTGGGAATATACCCAAAAGATGCTCAATCATACTACAAAGGTATTAGTTCAACTATGTGCATAATAGCATTGTTTGTAATTGCCAGAACCTGGAAACAACTTAGATGCTCCTCAACTGAAGAATGGATAAAGAAAATGTTGCACATCTACACATTAGAGTACTACTCAGCGGTAAAAAACAAGACATCTTGAATTTTGCATGGAGTTAGAAAACACTATTCTAAGTGAGGTAACCCAGACCCAAAAAGATGAATATGGTATATCCTCACTCATAAGTGGCTACTAGCTGTAAGAACCCTGATGGCTCTTTGGGCTGAAGAGGGAGGGGGACTTGATTGGGGGAGGGGGAGGGAAATGGGAGGTGGCGGTGGGGAAGAGACAGAATCTTAAATAAATAAATAAAAGAAATGATATTGAGCCTGTAGTTCATGATCCTAGAGAAGTTAAGTAATAAGGTGAAGTCAAAGAAAAGCATATATAGCCCCACCTGGGAATTGGAAACAGACAAGATCACCTGACAAAATTTGAAGCATGGGGGTTGGGGGAGAAAAGAGAGTGGACGGGGAAGAAAAGGGTAGAAGGGGAGGGGTGAGGAAAATTTGAGGGAATGGGATAGTCATGAAAGAAGAATGACAGAGATGAGAGCAAGGAAAGAAATATCTTGATTGAGGGAGTCAATATAGGGTTCGCAAGAAAGCTAGCTCTAGAGAAATCCCCAGGCCTCCACAAGGATGACCCCAGCTAAGACTCTAAGCAATAGAGGAGAGGGAGCCTGATCTTGACTTGCCTTGTAGTCAGATTGATAAATATCTTAAATATCATCATAGAACCTTCATCCAGCAACCAATGGAAACAGAGGCAAAGACCCAGATCGGAGCTGGATTGTGCTCCCAAAATCCAGTTGAGGTTTGGAAGGAATGAGAATATGAGCAAAGAGGTCAAGACCATGATGGGTTCACCCACTGATACAGTCTACCTGAGTTAATGGGAGCTTAAAAACTCCAGCCGAACTGGGAAGGAACAGCCACAGGACCAAACTAGTCCTGATTGTGGGTGACAGTTGCATGGCTGGGGCAGACTGAGGGGCCACTGTCAGTAGCACCAGGATTTATCTCTACTGCATGTACTGGCTTTTTGGGAACCTATTCTCTTTAGATGGATAGTTTGTTCAGCCTAGATATAGTAGGGAGGGACTTGGACCTTCCCCAAAGAAATGTGCTTTACCTTCTCTGTGGAGTGGATAAGGGTGGGCTTGGAGGGTATGTGGAGAGAAGGGGAGAAGGGGATGGAGTGGGAATTTGGATTGTTATGTATAATGAAAAAATAGTTTGTTTTCTTTTTAAAAAATAAAGGAAAAATAATGAATTCTTTAATGATATGAAATAATACCCATGTATAGAGAGAAAATTGCAGATTATAAAACTATATAATTTGTCTTTAGTTTGTGCAAAATTGAATCTCAGATTCATATCCTTAAAATTGTGGGATAGTTAACCAAACTTCTACACTTATCTTAAATGTCTCTGGCAGTGAATAATTATGGATAGGCATGGGAAATAAATCTTAGCATAAAAAGAGCAGATAGAAAAGAGAAGGATAGAAGGGTGGTAAAAGAAACACCATATTAGAAGAAATAACATAACATGGAAAATATTTGCACAGTAATTAGAAGGTATGAATTAAACACTTAAAACTCCATAATTCTTGCAAACTAGAAATAGAAAATAATCAAATACTATTCCTCAGAGGTCTGAAGCCAGATTGCATTGTCTTACTGATCATGTAACTAGGTCATTGGCAAAATCTTGCTAAGGAGATTTTAACAAATACATACTTCAAGCAGGACAAGGATAGGATAAACTAACTAAAACATAATTGAATTAAATGTCTCTAAAACGGGTCTTCTACATTTTTTTTCTTATTTTCTTAATATGTCACTAGATCAAAGAAATAGCTGGAAGCCTGCACTCAAAACACAGGTCTGATAAGTTGGTAGAGATTTTGTGGCTGTGAAAATGAATAGGATAGTTATTAAAGGTTTTAGGTATATACGTGTCATGGTAAGAGAGCTCTCTCTGGAACATCACAGTTCAAAATAGCTTATGTGTAGAGAGTAAGGAAGAGGATAATGATTTAGTGGTATAATAAGTCTGTATCTGAATTGCAAAGATGGTTCTATAAATCTACACATCATCAAACATAATATGATTCCATATACACATTTTGGTGACAATTTAATAGTTTTTACATTGTCACATTGATATGTTAGGTGTAAATATTAGAAAAAACTGGATTTTTCCATTTTTATCTTTGTAACTTATTAATACATAGTTATTTCAAAATACAGTCTTAGGCAGTATAGAAACAAAAGCAACACTAAAATATTTTATTTAGCATTTTTTTTCCAAAAAAGCTACAATGACTCCTTGAATGTTTTGCTTTCTCTTTCTTAGTTTTGTACCAAACTTGGAGAAAACGCTGTGGCTGACTGATGCCTATATGCCTTGCCAAATAATGTGTTAGACAAGAGAAAGCTAAATATAACCTAAATATTCTTGCTCATTTTCACTTTTATATAGGCCACAGTGTTATCTATAGTTAGATAAATGTCTTTCTTCAGTGTTCTTCCACAGTGGTTTATCTAGAAAGTTCAGTCAAATGACCAGTTGTGGTGTAGGAGGTTTTTCTGTCTATGTGTTGCTTTCATTGGTTGAATAAAGAAACTGACTTGGCCTTTTGATAGGGCAGTACTTAGGTAGGCAGAGTAGACAGAATTGAATTCTAGGAGGAAGAAAGAGAATCAGAGAGAAAACTGCCATGGGGTCACCAGAGTCAGACATGCTGAATCATTCCCAGTAAGCCACTGGCACATGATGATACACAGATGAACAGAATTGGGTTGAATCAAGATGTAAGAATTAGCCATTAAGAATTTAGAGCTAAAGGCCAGGCAGTGATTTTAATTAATACAGTTTCTGTGTGGTTATTTTGGGGGTTAAGCTAGCCTCGTGACTGGGAAGAAAAGCAGGCCCTCCCTCCATCAATACAGTTGAATCACCAGAAGGGGGAAACACCACGTGAAAAGTTGGATAATCAGAAATACCAAGTCCTTTACCCAGTACAGGATGTATGCTCATTGTTAGGCAGCACACAGAAAATTTTTTACATCATTTAACTTCCAAATTAACTTATGACTCTTTTTAACAAAATATATTTTTAAAAAGCTTTAAAATAATTAGTATGTTGTTAAATGGATGGTAACCATTAAACTAAGCTGAAATGTTAGATGAATAATTTGAACTCAAAAAATAAGAAGTTATGCTTGTGGTGGGTAGAGGTGGTGGTATAGGGAGGACTCATGAGGTCCCGTCCATCTCTGTGAAACTATTGACCATTAATTGTTGTTAGGGAAGTAAGAATTATTTTCTTTGGTGATGTAGCTAAAGGAAAGTTGTTTATGCTCCTCTAAATAACCTCTCATCCTGTTACCATAAATAACTATTAAACTTAATAGATCACACATAAAAAAGAAGGTAGAAGAGATACTAGATAGAGGAAGGAGATCAATAGGAGTGGGGAGTGTGGGAGAAGATTTTTTTGTGAATGTGATAAATACTTTTATGCACATGCAAAATGTCATAATGACACTAGTTATTAGGGATGGTAGTAAAAGTTCACTTGTTGGTTTCCAGCTGCTTAGCCCTGAAATAATCACACAGACACTGTATTAATTAAATCAATGCTTAGCCAATTAGCTCTAGCTTCTTATTGGATAACTCTTACATATTAATTTAACCCATCTCCATTAATCTGTGCATCACCACAAGGTTGTGTCCTACCAACAAAGTTTCATCATGTCTGTCTCTGGTGACAGCTCTATGGCTTCTGTTGACTCTACCTGAAGGCATAAGCCACGAACAATGCCACACCAGTTTGGAATTATGATTAATAGGGTAGTATTTAAAGAGGAAAAAACTTACAGATCACTGTCCCAGACAACAGCCCTCTGTGCAACCAGGAAGGGAGTCTAGTCACCGGCGGAGCGCGAAGTGAAGAGAGTGAGAAGAAGGAAGTAGAAGCTTTTTAAAGGGAGAGAAACCATGCCCCAATGGGCTGGTATCTCAGCAGCTATTGGTTGGAGGGGTGGAAGGACCTCCCGCAACACCTCCCCCTTTTGTTTAAGTAAGAGAGTTCTAAACCTACTACGAAATTATATACAATAAGTACAAATATCCTATTCTAACTAGCTTAGGTCTTGTATAATAAATAACTTGGCCAAGTCATGAGAGAAAAGAAATTACATTTATATAGTCTTCAACCCCATCGAAGATCTGAGAAGGGAAATAATGTTACCTGGGTAATTAGGAAGTTCAGTAAAACAACTTCCAAAACATGCAACAAATCACAGAGACAACTAGCTACCTGGGCAATCACCCAAAGTCACGTTTGCAGCATTGAAGCAACCAACTTTGGCTAAGGCCTAACATAACTGACATACCATTTTCAAAGGCAAGCAACTTTTCAAAACTATCTTACCCTGTCTTGGCAGGATATGACAGTCCTGTTTTATCCATTGATGCATGCTCTGTATCTCTGTCAGTGGTTGAGGTATGGGCATTTCTTTGCCCCAAGGCCAGTTATACCAAAAAGAAAGGCTCCAGGTGGAGTGTCTTTGGTGCTCAATATTCTCTCGGGAATAGAGTGGTGTTGCCAGGAGCTATTGTGTCTCACTACCACCAAACTCTGAGTTAGATTAAAGGCCATTTTCTACAGCTCTTTGAAGAGGTTGAAGATCATCTATCTATACTGAGTATAATCTCTATATATCTAAAGAACCTGATTAGTCTAATTATAAATGGCAAACTTGGATGACTATTAATCTATAAAATTCTCAATATCTATCTAACTTAAAGACTAAGACAATAAACAACTGTGTAACAAATGAGGATAATGACCTCCAAATATAAACAATGTACAAATATACATTGCAATATGGTAAATATATATCAATACACAAACAATATATAAGTATCTTAATCAGAGGTAGAAATGTACACTGCAATATGGTAAATATATACAATATATATATATCGACACAATATATGTCAATACATAAAAAATATTTTAAAGAGAGGTAGAAACATGCATGCATACAATAGTCAATATAATTTAACTTTGTATCAATATATAAGAATCAATACCAATATATTTGTCTAAAAATTGTAACTCACAATTACAAATCTATTATCCCATCATCCCTCTATTTATTTATTTATTTATTTATTTATTTATTTTTTAAATAATCCCTGAGCTTATAAAATTCCTCCCCCAACCTCCCAACCCCTAAATGATGTCCCTAAACCCAGGGGCAAACTTTACTGGGACAGGGGACGTCGTCCTCTAGAATTACTTCTAGCTGTCATGGGGGCGACGTTCTTTCTGGGGGATCCTGTGAAAGCAAAATGATGGTTAAATTTCAAGATCAATGTCTTTTAAAATTGCAAATAGACTCTGAGTATTTTGTGGAGGTTTGGCCAGAATGTTGTACAAGATGTGCACCATTTCAGCTAACCAAGTTGGGATCGTCGTGTGCAGCTGGTACCCAAAACAGGTCTTGTAGTAGCGCTATCAGTATCATGACGTTATATCAACCAGGTAGAGTTGTTGTTGTGGGGCCCCATCTTCTTCCTGGAAACTTCAAATGTCACTTCAGAAAAGACTCATTGTTTATTGTAAAAAACTTAAACATTAATCATATAGACATATATAGGCATATATATATATATATATTCAATGAAAGGCATGATAGATATATTCAATGAAAGGTATGATAGATATGAAGAAAAGCAAAGATGTTTTCTAAACTCATATTTCTTTCTGTCCCATATCACGGCTCTTGACATGAGACAGAAACTCCTGAAACTCTGGGTTTTTCTCTTACTAACAGGCTTGGAATTAGAGAGGGACTGAGCCAGAGTTCGACTTCAAAACCAGCTCTATGAATTTAGAAATATGGTTTAATGTTTTACTTACACAACCCAGTCAGTTTTCTTGATATTTCCTGTTGGGCAGGTATTTTTCCATCTGTCAGTATCCAAACATCCAGGGTCCCTTGAATTTTTCAAAGGTGAGTGTTTTCCTTTGTAGATAAGTACAGAACCCTGCCCCCATTCTATATGTTTTTCTTACCACTTGTATGAATATCATCATTGTGGATGAGTTGTCATTTCTCCTTTCCAAGAGGTTACTCCTCTTCAAATCGAAACTTTATTAATTTTGATGGTATCCACAATTTTTCTTCTCCTGTGGAAACAACAGCGAAACCCCTTCCCCAATGTAGCACATCTCCTGGCTTCCATTGAGAGGTCAGCACATCTTTGAAATAAATCGGTTGATTTAGTTCAGCAGACTTTTCCATTATCCAATGTCTTTCTGCTGCTGTCATTCCTTTTTCATTAGCGTTAAGAAAATTTAAGGTTAATAAAGCATTATGTACTCTATTTCTGGGGGTATTTTTGGTCCCTTTCTGTTTGTTCAGCATATCCTTTATAGGACGATTTGATCTTTCTATAGCTGCCTGACCTGTAGGATTATTTGGTATACCTGTAATGTGTTTTATATTATAATAATCAAAAAAGCGTTTCATTTTCTTAGATACATATGCTGGACCATTATCTGTCTTTATTTGTGCAGGTATACCCATGATGGCCATAACTTCCAATAAATGTGTGATTACTGAATCAGCCTTTTCTGAGCTCAGGGCAGTAGCTCATTGAAAACCTGAATACGTGTCTATGGTGTGGTGTACATATTTTAATTTACCAAATTCCATAAAGTGGAACACATCCATCTGCCAGATTTCATTTCTCTTAGTACCCTTTGGGTTACTCCCTGCAGGCAACGGTGTTTGATTATAGAAAGAACAAGTAGGACATCTCTTTATAATGTCTGTAGCTTGTTGCCAAGTAATGGAAAATTCTTTCTTTAGGCCTTTACTATTGACATGATGCTTTTTATGAAATTCCGAGGCCTGCAACATGCTTCCAATCAATAATTGATCAATCTCAGCGTTGCCTTGTGCTAGAGGACCAGGCTGACCTGTATGGGACCGGATGTGTGTTATGTACATCAGACAAAGCCTGTTCCTGATTATGTCTCGTACCTGGATAAACAATAAAGTCAACTCTGTGTCATCTGGTATAAATTCAGCGGTTTCAATATGCAAGATAACTCTTTCTGCATATTGTGAATCTGTAACTATATTAAGAGGTTCTTTAAAATCCCTTAGCATCATAAGAATGGCATTTAATTCTGCCTTCTGGACAGAATTATAAGGGCTTTGTTCCACCTTACTCAATTCATCTGACTTGTAACCTGCTTTCCCTGATTTATTTGCATCAGTATAGAACGTGCGGGCTCCAGTTATTGGAGCATCACGTACAATTTTAGGAAGAATCCAAGAAGTTCTCTTTATGAGGTTAAGTCTACCACTTTTGGGATAGTTGCTATTAATTTCTCCCAAAAAATTAGCACAAGCTCTTTGCCATGGTTCATTGTCTTCCCATAACTTTTTTATTTCTTCAGTAGTAAAAGGCACTATAATTTCTGCTGGGTCTATACCTGCTAGTTGACGAAGTCTCAGCTTACCTTTTATAATTAATTGAGAGACTTTTTCCACATAAGTTTTTAATTTTTTACTTGGCTAATTAGGTATAAATATCCACTCTAAAATAATATCTTCCCTCTGCATTAGAATCCCTGTAGGGGAGATTCTGGAAGGCAATATGACTAGGATGCAGCTAAGATTTGGGTTCACCCTATCCACATGTGCCTCCTGTAATTTTTCCTCAATCATTGTCAGTTCCTTTTCTGCTTCAGCTGTCAGTTTTCTTGGACTGTTCAAATCTTTATCACCATCTAAGGTTTTGTTTAAATGACCAACAGCTGGTCGTGGACTGGAAATGTCTCCCAACAATCTTTGGAAGTCATTAAGAGTCTTTAACCGGTCTCTCCTAATTTATGCCTTTTGCGTTTTAATTTTCTCTAACCCTATTCTGTAACCCAGGTAATTAATAGAATTTCCTCTTTGAATCTTTTCAGGGGCAATTTGTAATCCCCACCTAGGCAAGACTTTCTTTACTTCTTCAAACATCCTTTCTAAAGTATCTTTATTTGAATCAGATAATAAGATGCCATCCATGTAATAATAAATTATGGACTTGGGAAATTGTTTACAAATTTTTTACAATGGCTTACTTACAAAATATTGGCACAATGTAGGACTATTGAGCATACCCTGTGGGAGGACAGTCCATTGATATCTCCTATTAGGCTGAGAATTATTATAAGTAGGCACCGTGAAGGCAAATTTTTCTCTATCCTTTTTTTGTAACGGTATAGTGAAAAAACAATCTTTCAAATCAATAACTATAAGAGGCCATCCTTTTGGTAATAGAGAAGGCAAAGGAATTCCAGATTGTAGTGGGCCCATAAGTTGAATTACTTTGTTGACAGCTCTTAGATCTGTCACCATTCTCCATTTACCAGATTTCTTTTTTACAACAAACACAGGAGAATTCCAAGGGCTGGTTGATTCTTCAATATGGTGAGCATCTAGTTGCTCTTGCACCAGCTGTTCCAATGCCTGCAATTTATCTTCAGCTAGAGGCCACTGTTTGATCCATATTGGCTTCTCAGTGAGCCATTTTAAAGGTAGGGCTGTTGGTACCTCTAAAGGTTTGGTATTTGCTATATGTTCTTGTACAGCCTGAATGGCTGGTGACCTTTTTCCATAATATCTCATCGTATCTTTCCCAGAATTATGAGTTCCTGGAACTGCAGGAATGTTAATCTGGGTATTCCATTGCTATAACAGGTCACGGCCCCATAAATTTCTTGTAATATTGGCTATATATGGCCTTAGTCTTCCTATTTGCCCTTCAGGCCCTATGCATTCAACCCATCTTGTGCTTTGTTTTACACGAGATAGGGTCCAATTCCCAGAAACTGAATTTCTACCTCTTGAAGAGGCCAATTTGGATGCCAAGATTCTGGGGTAATGATACTTACATCTGCACCTGTGTCTAATAAGCCTTCAATAAAAGTGCCATTTATACAGACTTTTAGCTTTGGTCTTTGGTCGTTAATAGAAGTCTGCCAAAATATACGTTTACTCTGTCCTACTGGGTTTTTTGACTCATCCTCCACATGTAATTCATCATTTAGACCAGTATTACTTTTTACAGCAGAAATTGGAGCTTTTAATTTTCTTGGTGAGGCACGTTCTCCACTGTCACTGGGACTGACTGGGCCACTGTTGGCTTGGGGGCCTGTGAGAGGCCCCTCAAGGAGTTTCCTGAAGGTATCGGGTTGCCTTGTTTGTCTGTTGTTGACCTGCATAAGTTGGACCAATGACAGCCTTTACCACATCTCCTACATATACATGAAGGCCTAGGTCTCCTATTTTTGTCATTCCCAGAGGAGATATTATTCCTAGAAATTCTGTGCCTGCAATCCCTTTTCAGATGTCCTAATTTACCACAATTAAAACACCTGGCAGTTTGATGTCTCCTCATTGCTGTGCAAATCGCTTCTCCTACCCAAGATTCATCATTATAGCTAAATGTCTCAACATTCATCGTATGCTGAATCCATTCATCCATAGGTGCTGATCTAGACTTTAAAGGCCCAATTATCTTTTTGCATTCTGTTTGCATTCTCAAACGCTAGAGATTCAAGAAGTATTCGTCTAGATTCTGGGTCTGTTACCCCTATTTCCAGAGCCTTAATTAATCTTTGCAAAAAGTCAATAAAGGGTTCTCTCTGTCCCTGCCTAATTCTGGTATATGATTCAACCCTTTTTGCTGGATCTTGTATCCTATTCCAAGCATTTAAAGCTGCTTGGTGACATAGACACAGTACTTCATCATCATAAAGAGCTTGGGCCTGTGGATCAGCATATTCTCCTGCACCAAGAATTTGATCTTGGGAAACCTTGACACCTTTTGCTCTTCCTTGCTGTTCCATATGTTTGGATTCTTCTCTGAAATAAATTCCAAACATCAAGGAATGTCCCTTATCTAAAACAGCAGACATTAACTGATGGAAATCATAGGGGGTAGCTCTAGCATTAGAAGCCCAAGTCCTTATCATTTCCTTTACATATGCATCGTGCAAGCCAAAATTAACAATAGCCTGTTTAATTTCTTTCAGATCATTCATTGCTATTGGCGTCCATCTAGTCTCTCTGACTCCCTTTGACCCTTTAGAAGTTGTTACTTTGTCAGAATTAAGTATAGGGTATGCTGCTAAAACCCTGGGTAAGCCAGTTCTAATAGCTGGTGTTGGCATTGTATCCTGTCCTTGTGCCTTATTACTCTGTTCACCAGCTCCATTCATTTCTTCAATCATTTCAAGTCTTTTTATTATTGTCTTTATTATTGCCTCTTTTGAATCCTGAATCTCCTGACCTGCATGAGTTTCTAGTAAAGATAGTATAGTTCTTGGGAGTACCATAATCTTCCTAAATGATAGAATATGCAAAAGAATACTAAAACCTAGTAACCAGTAAATTAAGTTATCCTCATAGTCATATAAACCTTGCATGATAAGACCCATTGTATTGGTAGCCCAAACAGTTAAATTCATGTTGGAGACGAAAACTGCCATATTACCTATTATCCAGCTGGCCTCGAACTCACCGAAATCTGCCTGTCTCTGCTTCCCGAGTGCTGGGATTAAAGGCGTGCACCACCACTGCCTGGCTGGCCTCAAACTCACAGAGATCTGCCTGCTTCTGCCTCCTGAGTGCTGGGATTAAAGGGGTATGCCACCACCGCCTGGCCAGCCTCAGAGATTGTCCTGCCTCTCTGGATATTATGGGCCTGAAGGCCTAGTGTATCTCGGACTCGGCACTGAAGCCTAAGTCATGAACTAAACAAAAAACGGCGTACAGGGAACCATAAACCCAGAATCCAGGGGTAGAAAAGAGTAACCTGGAAGCCGTGTATGCCTCCACGTGACAGAGTCACCCTGAAGGGTTGCAGCTTCTGCAACCGGCAACTGCGTGATCTGGTTCGCACTGCTTAAGAGCTGTACTCTCAAGGGAGATTTAAAAACGACTCAGAAAAGAGCAAACCATGCAGGCAGAGACTACACGGGTCTGTGGAGTTTAAATCCACGTGGGGAGGCAGAGGATAGGGTGCATGGGGACTTGAAGTCAATCTGAGGTGTCTAAAAAAATATAAAGAACTGCTGCAAGAAAAGGGAGTGCGTGATAATTTAAATTAAACTGCTGGCTCCACACACAAGGCACAAGCTACAAGGCTGCCGCAAGGCACAAGCCACACGGCCGCCACAGGGCACAAGCCACACGGCCGCCGCAAGGCACAAGCCACACGCCCGCAAGGCGCAAGCCGAGGCTGAGGAAGGGAGGGCTCATGCCAAGCCGAACTCGCGGCTGGCAGCCGAGCGGGGGAAGGAGAGGTCCTAAAAGCCAAACGTTCAGGTGCCAGATGAAGGCGTAAGCCACGAACAATGCCACACCAGTTTGTAATTATGATTAATAGGGTAGTATTTATTTAAAGAGGAAAAAACTTACAGATCACCGTCCCAGACAACAGCCCTCTGCACAACCAGGAAGGGAGTCTAGTCACCGGCGGAGCGGGAAGTGAAGAGAGTGAGCAGAAGGAAGTAGAAGCTTTTTAAAGGGAGAGAAACCACACCCCAATGGGCTGGTATCTCAGCAGCTATTGGTTGGAGGGGCGGAAGGACCTCTCGCAACATCTACCTTTCTTTTAGCATTCAGTTTAGTTTTCCCCACTTACCTAAGTACTGCCCTATCAACAGGCCAAGGCAGTTTCTTTATTAAACAATGGCATTCACAACATACAGAGGGAAATCCCCCAAAAAGGGATTATGAGTACAAAGAAATAAAAAGTCTAAGCAAAACCTAAGATTCATATGTATATTTCCGTAGGTTCATCCTCTTGGGCATGGGCCTTAGAAGGCCCATAACTTACTTTCTGACCCCTGGAGGGAGAATCTTGGTAGTTTATGGGTAAGCAAAAATGCCAGTTCATCAGATTGTCTTCATTGATTAGATTGGAGTCTTAAGAAGACATCACTATTTTCATTTCTTCTCAGAATACTGTGTATGCTAAGTGAATGGAAACCTGAAAAGATGGTGCAGGTTGGGAGCACTAGATGACAGAGTTTTAAGGTGAGTAGTAGTACAAATGGCTCCAGAGAGAACTAAAGCAAATTTCCTAATCAACTCAATGAATATTTGTTGAGGTCATACCATATTCCAAGCACTGTTCTTAGTGCTTGGGATGTATTATGAGACAACACAAAGAGCACTGTCTTTTTTCCCTTTCACTTTGTTATTGTTATTATTTTATTATTTTAAGAAAATTCCAATCCAAATTCCCACTCCCTCCCTACATCTTCCCACCCCTCCCCCTCCAATCCTAAGAGAGGACAAGGCAACCTGCCTGGTGGAAAGTCCAAGGCCCTTCCTACTAGATCTAGGTTGAGCAAGGTATACATACGAAGAGAATAACATCCCCTCACAAAACAGTATATACAGTAAAGACAAATTCCAGTGCGACTGTCAGTGGCCCCTCAGTCTGCCCCAACTGTCAACTACATTTAGAGGGACTAGTTTGATCCCATGTTCATTCACTCCCTGTCCAGTTGGAGTTGGTAAGCTCCCATTAGCTCAGGCAAACTGTCTCAGTGGGTGAACCTCTCATGATCTTGACATCCTTGCTCATATTCTTTCACTCTTCAACTGGAGCTTGGGAGCTGAGTTCAGTGCTACAATGTGGTTCTCTGCCTCTCTTTCCATCTGTTGTTGGATGAAGGTTCTATGGTGACACAGAATGCTGTCTTTAAAGAACCTACAATATATTGGCATGGGAAAGTAAGAGAGAGATGAACCAATTGACATAAGTAAATTATATGAATGAGTGAAATTATAAAGAAAACATAAAAGTAGAGCAAAAAGAGGGTTTTGAAGTGAAATTGAGAAAGGAACTACTGGTGTTTCTAGTTTCTAGGATTTCCATCTGGTGTTCCTTTAGCTTTTTGCTTCTTCTGTTCTCCATCAAATGAGTTTAAATGAGACAAAGAGCAAAGTATGGAAGCTCAAAAGACACCAAAAGGCATAGCAATTCTGAGCAAAAAGAAAAATTCTGGATGCATCACAATACCTGGCTTATAAATTATATTACAGAGAACAGAAACATAGCATGGTACTGTAATAAAACATATGTGTAAACCAATGGAATAAATAGAGTAGAGGACCCAGAAATAAATCTTAGCTACAGCCTTCTGATTCTTGACAAAGATGCCCAAAACAAATATTGCAGATAACAAAGTTTCTTTGACACGTGGTGCTGGGGAAAGTAGGTATCTAGCTGTGGCAAACTTACACCAGATCTTTATCTTTCATCCTCTACAAAATTAACTTAAAATAGATAAAATACTTCAATGTAATATCTAAAACTTTGAAGCTACTAAATGGAGAAAGAAACACATTAAGATATTGCCAATGCAATAGTTCCAGAATAGAATTACAAAGTTCAGAAAATTAAAGTAAGAATTCACAAAAAAAGAGTACATCAAATTAAAAGCCTTCTGCTAGGCTAGGCCTGCTGGTGCATACTTTTGGTCCTTGCATGCATAAACTGGCAGAGACAAGTGCGTCTCTGTGAGGTTTAGGCTTGTCTGGCACATATAGTGAGTGCAAGGCCAACCAAAGCTGTAGAATGAGGCCCATCTCAGAAATATAAAGCCTTCTGCTAGCTGCTATTTGTCTTTTAAAAGACTAATACTCAAAATTTAGAAAAGTTTTTAAAACTTCAACAGGAAATAACAAGGATTAGTGAACAGGCAAGTGCACTGTTGATACTACTCAAAGGAAGAAATAAAAAAAAGCTCCTTTCTGTTTGTTTATTTTGTTGTTATAAATTAGGAAAATGCAGTTCAAAACCACATCCAGTTTCTGTTTTATCACAGACACAATGACTATTCTCAATACACATATAAATATGTTCTTGCATGTGTGCACATAGATACATGCATACACACACATTATTAATTACTGGGGAGAGGGAACATGCCATTATTTACTGATGATGGGAATGTAAACTTGAGTAATGCCTATGGAAACCAATATATAGGTGTCTCAACAAAACAACAGGACTACCACATGATTCAGATATACTTTTCCTAGATATGTACTGCAAGAATTCAGTTAGGATATAGTAGAGACATCTGCCTATCTATGTTTAGCTCAACAATATTCACAATTGCTTAGTTATGGAATCAACCTAGGTTCCAACAGTGGATGAATGAATAAGGAAAACTGATATATATGCACAATAGGTTATTTTTCAACCATAAAAAGAATGAATTAATTTAATTTCTAGGAAAATCAGAGGTCAGCACGTTAAGTAAAATAAGTGACACAGAAAGCCAAATACATTTTCCTTCATATATATAAGTTAAGTGTTATTTATAATAAAGGTTGTATGAAAATAATAGAGAGATCATTGAGGAAGACAAAAGGGACAGAAGGTTGAAAATGCAAGGAAAAGAAGAGTATAAAAGTGGATACCATCAAAGCACTACATATACTTGAGGAAATGTCACACCCAAACTCATTATTATGAGCAAAATGAATTAATAATTATGATTTAAAAAGAATCCAGATATCTTCTAACTAAGAATCTGAAATCAAAAGTAACATTCAGTGTTTGTACAGATATCGCAAAAGTAAGGTAATAAAATATATGTCTCAGGTAAAGTAAAAAAAACACTAAAAATAAAAAGACTAAAAAATAATTATAATTTAAAATTTTAAATTATTTATTTATTATGTGTGTGCATGTGTGTATGTGTGCACATGTGCATGAATGAAGTCTATGCATACTAGTACATGTGTAGTGTGGTCACATGACAACTTCTAGAAGACTGTTTCTCCCTTCACCATGTGGGACCTGGAAATCAAACTTAAATCATCAAGCTTAGTGCCAAATTCCTTTGTCCACTGAGCCATCTTGCTGGCCTAATATTTATTTATTTATTTATTTTGGTTTTCGAGACAGGGATTCTCTGTGTATCTCTGGCTGTTCTGGAACTCACTCTGTCGACCAGGCTGGGCATGAACTCTCAGAGATCCACCTGCCTCTGCCTCCCAAGTGCTGGGATTAAAGGCTTGTGCCACCACCACCTGGTTTAATTATAATTTTAAAAATGAATTTGTGATGTTGGATTTGAGATGGCTATTATACATGCTGAAGTAGTAATTAGGAATATACATTGGATTAGGCTTTGGATATAAATTTGGTGATTTTCTGCTTAAATGATATTTGAAGTTATGCAGTTGAAGGACTGAGAAAGTTATAGCACCAAGGACCAATATTGATGTGGGAACAAAGGAGAGCTAACAAAGAAGACAGACTCAAATGAAATGGTAGGAAAATCAGAAATATATGGTGTTCTGAAAGCAGGAGAAGAAAGGAGAAAGGTGTGAATCCCCATCAAATACTTCTGATGGGTCAATTGGATGAGAGTGGAGACTTGAAGGTAGATGTCTCAATTTGGAGGTCATTGTAGACTTTGCTGAGATCAGTAGTGATGGAGTAGTAGGAGTGAAAGCTCGATTGTAGTGCGGTTAAGTAAGACTAGAGGGATTGGAGACTGCTGAGATAGGTACTCCTCTGAGAAAATTTCTTACAAATGGAATAAAGAAACCAAGCAGTATTTTGTGGATAGAGTGAGATCAAAAGATTTGTGTGCAGGTGTGTTTTAAGGTAATGTATTTCATAATTTTAAAAAGAAAAATCATTTCTACATGTAAAATCAATTGACAAATGAAAACTTAATGCAGATTGTTTTCAGATTTGATGTGTTAAATATAAAAAGCAGTGGTTTTAAAATACGGTTCTCAGAAGAGTTACTTCAGTATCACCTGGGGATATATTAGAAATTCAAATTCAAGGGACCCACTCCATATCTACTGAATCAGAAGCTCTGTGTTTTAACAAGTTATTCCCATGCTACTAATGCACACTAATGCACTCTGATGCGGGACACCCTTATCAGGTAAAATTATTTCCAAATCATTGTCAGAGAAGAGCTCTATCTCTGACTTCAGAGCAGAAAGCAAACATTCCCCAGTTTCAGTATTTGTAATAAGAAAATATCACAATTTAAACTACCATATATTGAGAAATGGTGATGGGGTGGTATGATTTCTTACACAGAGTAAAGCCAGATGGCCTTTGTGTGATGATGGTGAGTAGTCCTCTGGCTACAGTTACATGAAAAATGCAAGATGAAGGAGTTTCAGCAGTATCTCATTCTTTTGTATAAGAAAAAGTAGATGAGACTATATGATTATTTAAAAAAAAGATACAGGAAGAATAAACCAAAACAGAAGGAAAATGAATAAATAAAGAAGGTGGATAGGGATAGTATATGGGGGTAGGAATGAGGTTCTAATTTCCCTGAGGAGCTCTTCAACATTACAGTATTTTTAAATAGTTTTATTGGGATATACTTCAAAACAATGACCATTTTATTTAAATCCATTGCACCCCTGACTCAAATGTCTTGTTCCTTCATGTTCTTCCCCCTTCCCCTTAACCCTACCCCCCCCATGATCCCAATTTACTCAGGAGTTCTTATCTGGTCCAACTTCTAGTTTTTCATGCTTGAATATTTCTTTGAATAAGCTACTTGTGTGAAATTGTATGTCTGTCTTTCCTTTACCTCTGTCCATTTATTGAAAGGTTAAAGAAGTGGTTAAGCCACAGTAGCAGTGGATAAACCAACACCTAGATATAACATATAAGTCATTTTTATTTATTTGAAAAAATGACTGATTTCAAAGGAAAATACAAATATAAAATAAGCTTATATATTTTGGTATACTAGAAAGCAAGACATTGATCAAAGCATGATGTGAATAATTCATAACACAAGAGTAATTTGTACATAGAAGTATAATACTTTACTGTAAGAAAACAAATTATGAATTCGTAATGATATTCAAAATGAAAGAAAATCAAAAAACATAAAAAGTAAATTCCTTTTAGTAAATGGAAAAATGCTAGCTATTAAATGTTGAGGGAACAATATAATTAGGAAGGTGCTGTTTTGTAATATTTTAAGTAATAGCTGGCACGTCTAAAGACTAAAATATGCTAATATGATTAAAATGTTTCTGGAAACAGGTTTCCAAGAATTCTTACTGAGTTTACATTTTAAAAAAGAAAACCCTTTGTGGTCTTTGATTACTATTTTTTTTTACGCAAAATCCACAAGATGGCAGTAGAGACATATTTTTGAACATTTCTTTGTGGGCGTTTTATAAAGTGACCTTATTTTGTGGCTTGAAAACAAAATTGAAATCCAACAAAGAATTGTTTTTACTCTCTGAACACATTTCTGTGAACAGTTATGCAAGTATATGAAAATACAACTTCCATTTAGTCATATGAGTCTATGAATTGCTTTTATTGAAATAAGTATCATTTTGATCAATTTGGTGTATCTTGAAGTAAATCCAAATATACTATTAAGCATTCTTCTACAGAGAATATCCACAGTTTCTACCACACCTAAGGTGTCTGCCATGATGCTACCTGGTATATTTGGGGACTCAAGGAAGTGGCACATTAAAGTTCCTTGTCCTTTTCCTGAAATACATTCTTAAAAGTGGTTGAGATGACTGAAAAATCCTGGCAAGAATGCATTGTTAAGTGGATAAAAATAATAACAAATGGATGTGATCTTCTTTCAAATACACACACATACAAATACTTACACATTCACACACACATACATACTCATTCACACACACATAGACACGCATATACACTTACACAATACACGTACACACACATGGACACATTTATACACATACACATATGCACACACATACACATATACACATGGACACTCATACACACACGCATGCACACACATACCCATGCATACACACAGACACCCACATACACACATACACACAATACACATATATACACACACATACATACATACATACATACATAAATACACACACACACACCTTAAGATATAGTAAAAGGAACTTAGCTGTATATTCATGGTTGCATAAAACCATTCCATACCAACAGTCAGTGGTTTGCCTGTGTTTAATTTTCTACTCTCCAAGGAAACAGTTTATTGTGTAGTTCACTAGATACACGAGCCATATAACAGGTTCTTTTTATAACTATTTGTCCAAAGAATAAAGTTTTAAAAAATAAAGCATGTTATGAAGTAGAAAATGAGGAACAAAAGGAAGTAGTCCATTCTCTGGCAGTGGCAGATTTTAAAGGAAGACCTCAGCTTATGTAAACAAAGGTTTTGTGAGAATAAAGGAAAATGAGTTATGATTGTTCATTTTATGTATTACGGAGGCAAAGGGATGCTTGGATAGCTGCTCAAATGTGATTGTGGCTGTGTCTATGAAGATCTCCCAGGAGCAGATTAGCATCTAAACCAGCAGATTAAATTCAGGCTGACTTCATAGCCAAAACCAACCAATGCCTTCATGCTCGAAATAGAACTCATGCCATTGGCTGTTGGCTCTTGGGTCTTAACTTTGTAATGGGATGCCATGACTCAGCTTCCTGGGGCCTCCATCTTGCAGATGGCATATTACGGGACCTCTGAGGTTCACTTATTGTGTGAGCCAGTGCCTTGTAACAAATGTCTTTCCATGACTGTAAATAAAAAAGAAAAGAAAATATCCAAGATTATTTTTTGGGTAATGTGAATTATGCTTGTAGTTATAGAAAGCTTCTTAAGCATTGTGTGTGTGTCTCTACACCCACTCAGAAATGTGGTTTAAATTAGGACTAGGTTTTCCCAAGTCAGACATTATATCGATTGGTGTTCACAGAAAGAGCCAAAATTATGTAACAATCTTTTACAAAATGTATTTATTTTTGGCTTCATGTGTATGAGTGTTCTGATTTTATGTATATCTATGCACCATCCATGTACCTGGTGTGTAGTAATAGGAAGCGGCGCGGCTGGGACCCTGTACCTGGCCGCCTGCATGGCCCAGCTCAAGCCCCGAAACAACAACACACAAACCGTATTCATTCAATCACTGCCTGGCCCATTAGTTCCAGCCTCTTATTGGCTAGCTCTTGCACCTGGACTAGCCCATTTCTGATAATCTGTGTAGCACCCCATGGTGTGCTTACCGGGGAGATTCTAGCCTGCGTCTCTCTGCAGTGGGAACATCATGGTGACTCCTCCTCAGCTTCTCTTTCCCAGAATCCTCTTCTGTCTACTCCACCCACCTAAGGGTTGGCCTATCAATGGGCTCAGGCAGTTTCTTTATTTTAACCAATGAAATCAACAGATTGATATAGGACACTCCCACATCACTTCCCCTTTTTCTGTTTAAACAAAAAGGAAGGCTTTCATTTTAACATAGTAAAATTACATATAGCAAAACAGTTATCAAGTAAGAATTACAGTTACAATATTTATATCTATTTTATCTTTTATCATAACTAAGGAAAACTATAACTATCTATTCATTCTTCAGCTCCATCAAAGACTCCAGAAGGATATAAAATTATTTAAACAAACAAGAAATCCAAACTCTAGAAATGACAGAGACATCTCGCTGCCTGGTGGCAGTTTCTTTATTTTAACCAATGAAAATCAACAGATTGATATAGGACACTCCCACATCACTGGTGCCCATGGAAACCAGCACAGAACTTCAGATCTATAACTGAAGTTCATGTAGATGCTGGGAACAAAACCTGTGTACTCTGCAAGAACAGCAAGTGCTCTTAACTGCTGAGCCATCTGTCTAGCTTCTATATACCATTATTAATTCACTAAGCAGAAAGTTACTTTTGTTTACTATGCAAATGAAAAAACTCAGCAGGAGTTGTTATCAATTTGCCTATTGACTTTGTAAAAAAAGAGCTGTTAAGCATCATAATGTGGTTGTCTGAGAATCAAGGATTTTAAAAAGCATGAGCAGCTAGACAGCAAAGTCACTATATCTTTAAAAAAGGAAATTCTCTTGGGCTAGAGAGAAGGGCCAGAAGCTAAGAGCACTTGTTTGTTTGCAGAGGATGGAGGCTTGATTCCCAGCATCTACATGGTGGCTCCCAACCATCTGTAACTCCAGCCCCAGGGGATTCATAAAAGGTCTTTTATGACCTTTGTGAGGACTAGCATGCAGGCAAAACACTCATACACATAAAGTAATTAAATACATAAATCTTTAGAAAATTCAAAAAAGAAGGGAACTTATTTCTGCATTTCCAATAAAAACATGCTGTGCTATATTTTTCAGTTTTTTTGCTTGTTTGTTTGTTTGTTTTGTTTTGTTTTGGGACAGAGTTTCTCTGTTTCTCTGTGTAACAGCCCTGGCTGTCCTGGAACTCATTCTATAGACCAGGTTGGCTTCAAAATGACAGAGATAGACCTGTTTCTGCCTCCCTAGTCCTGGGATTAAAGGTGACTGCCACCACTGCCTGGCTTTAGTTTTTTTAGGGTAAAATTTTAAATGATTTTAATTGAAATGGAATTATATCACTTTCTTCTCTCTCTGTCCTCCATTGAGTCCAAGCCCTCCCATGCCCCTCCAATCAAAAGTCTTTTTCTTTATTATATTTACATGTATACACCCATGTACATATGTGTATGCACACACACACATATATACATATACATCAAACCTGTTTAGTCTGCTTTTGTTGTTTGTGTGTATGTGGTTTGTGGGCTCACAACTTAGCATTGGATAACCAATAAGGGGCATCCTTGTAAGAGATTAATTCTTTTCCTTAAGGCAGTTATTAGTTAAGTGTAGCTTTTTTGTCTAGTGGGACCTGCTAACATATTCTGTCATTTACATTAGCATTTCCATTGAAGATGCCTTTGCTCTGTTCTTGTTTATGCAGCCATTTCTAGAATAGACTGTTTTTTGACATACTTTTTGCTATTCTAGCTCTTACACTCCTACCCCATCTTAGGACATGTTCCCTAAAGAGAGATGAGATGCAGGAGCTATATTAGAGATATATCCATCGGGGCTGTGCTCCACACAATATGTTGATATTTACACTGTATTTAGTTGCACTTTTCTATGATGGTCTAAATTTACTGCAAAGGGAGGCTTTAGTTCCTGAAAGATTTCTGTACCCCGGTATTAATCCTCTCCTTCAACATAGCCAGTCAAACCAAGCTGAATTAAGAACTAGAAGTTCAGTTTTAATGAGTAAAACAACTCCTGGGTGATCTGGGAGGAAGGGAGGAGATAGCCACAGGAGGTAGAACCACATGGCAAGTCTGAAGACCAAGTTCTAAATAGCCTGTGGGCATGGTCACAGGTATCTCTGGGTGAAGGAGCCACTGTTTTGTTTTTAACAAAAAAGTTAACATTTTATTTTTATAGGATATGATCATTGGGAGATGTTAAACATAAAAGAAGCTTTTAGAGTTTACGAAGACTTTGGATTTTAAACGAGAGTGGCTAATTTTTAAAAGACAACTTTGAAAATGGTTGAATTTGTAAAGCTGTGGATTCTTTACATTTGTAAAATGCCTTATACTATAATGTCTTCATTAAGATGTGAATTTGGGGATGAATCTGAAAGAAAAGATTGTGGCCTAACTGTCATGTATTTGTGTAACAAGTGAACAAGGGGCCAGCTCTACGGGCTAGTTTTGTGTCAACTTCACACAGCCAGAGTTATCTGAGAGAAGGTGGCCTCAACTGAGAAATTCCTCTTAAGATTAGGCTGTAGACAAGCCATTAAGGCATGTTCTTAATTAAATATTGATGTGAAAAGACCCATCACATTGTCAATGGGGTCACCTCTGGACTGGTAGTCCTGGGTGCTTTAACAAAGCAGAGGAGCCACTGTTTTGAGGGTTATCTGAGACTGGGCAGAGTTTGGAATCAGGGGAAGGCCCCAAGGTGGAGCTCCACCCAAACAGAACCAGACACTAAAAACCTCCTTTTGAATGGTTGGTTAGGGTACTTCAAGTGACTCCCCAAACAATGTAGATTATCATATCAGGTCTTGGTTGCCTCTCAGGGGTTGAGGTTGGGCTCCTATTGCTGAAGACACTGTATACTTAGGACACAGGACTCATGATTTGAGCTGGATCTGACCTGAAAGCCTATTTCCTGTGGTCTAACTTCCATGACTCCAGAAAATACTATGCAAGCTGCCAAGCGAGGACAACAGTGCCTATGAACCAGGGTAATGCATAAAGATGGAGTGTAGTTCTAACATTGGACTTAAGGGCCATTTCAATAGGAAGGAAATACGCCTTTGGTAAATCCTTTGACTCGTGAGATCAGCAAAATTAGAAAAGAATTTATAAGTGCCACTTTTCTAGTCCAACATAATTTCTTACTACATTCTAAATCTTACTTTCATACCTACAGATAAGTGTAGCTACCACCTCTAATCAAAGAAACCTTTCTTCACTGAAAGTGTGCTGTACTTTTCACTAAAAGAGATTCTATTCAGTAGAGAAGTCATAAGTTATGACTTTCATGTAATGGGGTCATTTGTGGCTATTGTAAATGACATAGAGTAATAAATATAGACAGAGAAAGATGTCCATGTTGAAATATAATAAAGTCAGTTACAGAACAATAAGTAAAATACAATCCTATTTTGAAACATATATTTTCTATTAAATGTTCAGAAAATAAGATTTTTAAGACCATAAAGAGTTGACTTAAAGTGGTTTATTTATGTTGTGGGAAAGCATTGTAGTATAAAGGGACTATATTTTTCTACTCTATATATTTTTTCTTGTTTCTTCATTTTTTAAGGAGAATGTAGTCTGAATAAATAATTATAAAAAGAATTTATGCTGGCACAATCCTCTGAGACCTTCAGATGCAGAATAGAATTGTTGCTCAGTACAATAATTTCTGTTATTCATCTTGAAAAGAGAGAAGCCAAAACAGAGCTGATTGATTAACTTATGAATTACATCCTTTGTACACACAAAGCTATTTACGATATTAAAAGACTTAAAAATTAAAAATAAGTATATAAACTAAAATGACAGATTGTTCAGAAGGCAAGAGATAACAACACTGGGAATATGGAATGACTTTGTTGCTGAGTAGTTCAATTCTTACCTTTCTGGTATCTAATAGGAAAGATGATGAATCTGTCTTCTGTATTTCCATTAAAGGCATAACACTATAACACCTTTATTGTATAGTATCTTGCATAACTGACATTAAGTGATATATAAGACATTTTAAAATTATATATTTTGTGAAATATATAGAATTCTATGATTGAGTGTTGTTATTAGCATCAAAGTACAGCTTATTCACTGAAAACACTTCTTTGGGGGAAATTGAGGGAATATGTTTCAGGCATATACTGTCCCAATGATCCAAATTAATCATTTTCTTTTTCTTAAATTATTTACTTAAAAGGATTTTTTTTTAAATTTTACATACCAACTGTAATTGTTTGCTCGATTTGTGAAATAACCAGGCCAGCTTAAAGAGAAACAATTATATTTTTAATTGTTATAAGGGGAAACTGAGGCCACAAGAATGGGAAATCTGAGTTCTGCCATGTCCCACAGAAATCACCTAGAGAGGGCGAGTACCTGGTCCATTTCAGTTTTTCTTCCTGGGCTCCAGGTAGCCATGCCTTAACTAGGTTCCACTTCTTAAAGGTTAACAGAACTTCCCCCATAACCTCCCCATTTTGTCTAAACAAGATCAATCCAAACTATAAACAAAGATCAACTATATATAATAGGAACAGATACCAAATATAAAATTACAAATAATAAACAATATTAAGCAAGTAATATATATATATATATATATATACAATATTAAGCAAGCAATATAGTTTATAAACTATAAACAAAGATCAATTATATATAATAAAAACAGATACCAAATATAAAATTACAAATAATAAACAATATTAAGCAAGGAACATATAACAAAAGTTTTAATAAACATTTTATTTCAAGGAGTCTAAACCTTGCATTAGAATTAAGCTTGGCTAAATTATGAGGAAGGTAACTATGACTATCTAATCTTCAATTCCATTGAAGATCCGAGAAATGAAACAATATTACTTGAGTAAGCATAAAGTGCAATCAAGCAACTTCTAGAATGTGCAACAAATGACAGAGACAACTAGCTACCTGGGCAATCACCCAAAGTCTCATTTGTAACGTTGAAGCAACCAACTTTGACTAAGGCATAAAATGACTGACAGACCATTTTCAAAGGCAAGAAACTTTTTAAACCTATTTTACTCTGTTGCTTAGGGTCTCAGCTGGGTTTATCCCTGTGGGTTCTTGGACATTTTTCTAGAGCTGGGTTTCTTGCTAACTCCATAATGGCTCTCTCAATCAGGATATCTCTTTCCTTGCTCTCATATCTGTTCTTCCTCCATCTCGACCATCCCATTCCCTCAAGTTCTTCTCCACCCCCTCTCCCCCTTCTCTACCCTCCACGCCCCCCCGCTCCCAAATTTTTGTCTGATTTCAATTTCCAGGTGCGTCTATATGTTTTTTTGGGGGGGGTTCACCTTATTACTTAGTTTCTATAGGATCCTGAGCTATAGGCTCTTGCCCTTTGTTTATGACTAGTATAGGAGAGGGTGTCTGAACTACCTTACCCTGTAGTCAGACTGGTGATTATCTTAAATATCACCATAGAACCATTGTCCAACAACAGATGGGGAACAGAGATGATGACCCACATAGGAGCACTTGACTGAACTCCCAAGATCCATTATAAGAGTGAAGGGAGTGAGAGTATAAGCAAAGAATTCAAGACCATGAAGGGGTCATCCACTGAGACAGTTTGCTTGAGCTAATTGTAGCTCACCAACTCCAACTAGACTGGGAGTGATTGAGCATGGGAACATCCAAGCCCCTCTGAATGGGGTTGATAGCTGGGGCAGTCTGAGGGCCCACTGAGTGACACTGGGATTTGTCTCTACTTCATGTACCAGCTTCATGGGATCCTAATCTCTTTGAATGTAAACCTTGCTCAACCTAGACATAGTAGGTAGGGCCTTGGACTTTCCACAGGGTGGGTGGCATGGCACTCCCTTAGGGTTGGAGAGGAGGGGGGAAAATCTATGGACGGAAAGGGAGGGGACTGAGAGGAGGGGAAGGAGTGGGAATTTGGATTGGTATCTTTTTAAGTAATATAAAAAGGAAAAAATATTTTACTTTGTCTTGACAGGATTTGACAGTCCTGTTTTATCTATTTATGGATGCTTTGTATCTCTGTCAGTGGCTGAGGTATGGACATTTCTTTGCCCAAAGGCCAGTTCTGACAAGAAGAAAACAAGCTCCAGGTGGAGTGTCTTTGGTGCTCAACATTCTTTTGGGAAAAGATTGGTGCTGGCAGGACCAATTATGTCTCACTTCAATAGAACTCTAAGTTATTTAAATGCCATTTTCTACAGCTCTTTGAAGTGGCTGAAGATTATCTATCTATGTAGAACATAATCTATACGTATGTAAAGAACCTAATTAATCTAACTATAAGTATGACAAACATAGATGACTATTGATCTATAATTCTTAATATCTATGTAATTTAAAGACTAAGACAATAAACAACTGTGCAATAAATAAGGATAATGACCTTTAAATGTAAACAATTATCTTGTATAAGTATGTAAACAATGTATAAGTATCTTGATCAGAGGTAGAAATGTACACTGCAATATTGTAAATATATATCAACATACAAAAATATTTTAAAAAGAGGTAGAAACATGCATGCATATAGTATTTAAAATAATTTAACTTTGCAACAATATATAAGAATCTATACCATTGTAATTGTCTATAAATAATAACTCACAAGTATTTACTCTGTTACTCCCTATTATTATTAGTGTAAGTACATACCAATCTGTTATCAATATTTTAGTAACTTAGGACTTTTCATGACAGTGAGACATGTCTGCTCCTGGCAGCACCAAACTACTCTGAGAGAAAGATGGACATTGAAGAGGCTCCTTAGCTATTTGGGCAAGAATCTGCTCTTGCCTTGACTGCTTTGCAGGAAATGCATGACGTGCAGAGAAATGACTGCTGAATTTGCCTAAAAGTGAGATGATCCTTTGGGGTTCCTGCTTCATGAAAGAGTCTGCCAGATATTCTGCAGGATACAGAAGAAAGTGACTGAACTGTCTTTGAATTTTCTTGCTTCATGGAAAAGTCTACTGGGTACTATGGTCCTGTAGGCTGAAGATGAATACCCCAATGGTACAAAAAAACTTTGGATGATTGTCCAGGAAATTGATGGAGGAGGGTCATATGTCTATCTGTTGCTTTCATTGGTTAACTAATAAAGAAACTGCTTGGCCTGATTAAGAACGTAGGTGGGTGTTATGAGAGTTAGCTAAGAAGAGGCTAGATATAATGGGCCAGGAAGTACTTAAAAGAATACAGTTTCCATGTAATTATTTTGGGACATAAACTAGCCAGGCAGCAGGAAGTGGCCTCACTGCTCCCACTACAAATGGCTCCCAGATGTGGATAACTGAATCCACAGAAAGCCCGAGAAAGCTTGGGAAAGAATAAAGTAAAGTATGTTTTCATGGTAGCAGCAATTTCTCAGGTCTGCTCTGCTTGCTAGGGGCAAGCAAGTGCTCTCATCTAAGAGAGGCTTCCTGACTCAGCTTTAGCTGCAAAACCCTGCAGCTCTTTTAAAAGGTACTTCCACAAAACACTTAAATGGTGTTGATGAAAAGCTGAACACATGCTTTTCTGTTTTCAGCCATAGTAGGAAAAAGCTGTGCCATTGTAAAATGCCAGCTTTCTAGGCCATCCTGCCAGGGTAAACTCTGACTCTTTCAGGCAGGCAGCCTGTGTGGTTAAGCAAACTGCTGCAGCTTGCTTGCTGGCAGGGACTTTGAAATTCCAAAGATTTGTGAAAATAAAAATGGCTCCATTGGTATCTCCACCATGAGGCTGGAAAGCTAATGAATGGGCTGGATGTAGACAGCAAAGCCACGGCTTTAGTTCTACTGATATTGCTTGGTAAATTAAAGACTTGTTGGTCAGAAAAAGAGAGATATACAGTAAAGAGAGATTCAAAGACAAAGAAAACCTCTAAATAGTTTACAGTGTGTTAAAAATATATGCAGGCTAAAGGTTAAAGTTCTTAAAAGTAAAAAAGAAAAAAGGGAGTATTTGGGTGTGCTGGCACACACCTTTAATCCCAACACTTGGGAGACAGAGGTACATTGACCTCTGTGACTTCAAGGTGTGGCAGGACACACCTTTAATCCAATGCCTGGGAGGCAGAGACAGATGGATCTCTGAGAGTTCAAGGACAGTCTGCTCTACAGAGTTATGTTGTGATATGTCTACATTCCTGGCACCCAGCCGCCCTCACAGCTAGCTTTACCCAAAATAGTTACATGGAAACTGTATTCTTTTAAACACTGCTTGGCCCATTAGTTCCAGCCTCCTTTTGGCTAGCTCTTACATATTGATCTAACCCATTTCTAATATTCTGTGTAGCACCACGAGCTGGTTTACCGGGAAAGATCTTAACCTGCGTCTCTCTGGAGTGGGAGAATCATGGAGACTCAAGACTCAGCTTCTTTCTCCCAGCATTCTGTTCTGTTTACTCCGCCTACCGAATTTTATGTCCTATTAAAGAGCCAAGGCAGTCTCTTTATTTAACCAATAAAATTAACACAAAACAGAAGACTCTCCCCCATCATTTCGCCTTTTTTTGTTTAACTTTAACTTTAACATAGTAAAATTACATATAACAAAACAGATATCAAGTAAGAATTACAGTTACAATATTTATATCTACTCTATCTTTTATCATAACTAAGGAAAACTGTAACTATCCATTCTTCAACTCCATCAAAGACTCCAGAAGGATATAATACTACCTAAGCAAATAAGAAATCCAAACTCTAGAAATGACAGAGACATCTTGCTGCCTGGACAGTCACCCAAAGTTTCTCTGTACCGTTGGGGCATTCATCTTTGGCCTACATGCCCATAGGATCCAGCAGACACCTCCATGAAGCAGGAGATTCCAAAGACCATTCAGTCACTTTCTTCTGTATCCTGCAGAATGTCTCAGAGACTCTTTCATGAATCAGGAACCCCAAAAGACCATCTCACCTTTAGGCAAGTTCAGCAGTCCTCTCTCTGCGGGTTCTTTGTGTCCAGTTTATGCATCAGTCCAGGCAAGAACAGTTTCTTGTAAAAATGGCTATCAAACTCCATAAGTAGACTCTTCGATGCCCATCTTCTTCTTGAAGTAGCTTGTGCTGCCAGGAGCAGAAGTGTCTCATTGTCATGAAAAGCCCTAAGTTATTAAAACATTAAATGCCATATTCTGTAGTCTTTGAAAGATATGAAGAGTGCCTATTTAACTGAAATATATCTCTACCTATCCAGAAAATCTAATTAATATGACTACAAGATTGATTATTATAGATGATTATCCATTAACAACCTATATTTCCTAATTATACATTACATTTTAAAATGAACTACATAATCACAATACCTTAATCACTATCAGAAATACATATACATATAACAAAATTGACCTTAAAATCCACACCAATGCAAATTATTCATACCTATATCACTTCCCCTTTTAAATGTAAAAGAACATTTATAAACAATATTTGGGAATATGGGCACAGTTATTTCTTTCCAAACTGCTTCCTGCTGAATGGGGGTGTTGTTATTTAGGTCTTTCGTGGTATAACCTGTTGCTAGGTTCATCTCAGTCAGCAGTTGAGCAAAGTAATTTTTTGAGGGTGTTCACAGCAACCTTTCAGGAGGGCGTGGTCTATCATACCATATTGGGATAGAAGCAATCCATAGAGTCTCATCCTCTGTGAAAACAAAAGAAGACTCTCTCCAAAGCATCATATCCTTAGACCCAAATTTTGAAGTCATACCCTCATGATATCCGGGTGCCAGGAGAGACATCACTGGGGGTGGTGCTGAGGAGTTCCATCTGGATGGTTGTCCATGTTTGGGTACTGAGGAGTTCAAGCTCAGCAGGACGGTCCCTGCTTCTACAGTGAAGAGATACACCCAAAGACTCAGTCACAGCAAAGACTGGACCAAGACACCAGGCCTCTCTTGGCTTCATTTGAAAGAGGAGATGGGAAGGCACCAATGCAAGAATTCCTCCAACAACCTGAAAGGCAACATGACATTACCAGAACCCAGAAATCCCGAAATAAGAAGAATTGTACACCCTACTCCAGAAGAAGTAGAAGAAATCGACTCAAAAGTGAATTATTTGAAAATAATAGAAGACCTTAAACAGGATGTGAAAAACTGCCATAAACAATTAGAGATTACAAACAAAAAGGTAGAGGAAATGAATAAATCGCTCAAAGATACCCAAGAAAACCAAGAGAAACAAGAAAATGCAATCAAACAGGTAAGGGAAATGGTTCAAGACCTGAAGAATGAAATGGAAGTAATGAAGAAAACACAAACCGAGGGAAGGTTGGAGATGGAAAATCTGGGTAAACAAACAGGATCTACAGAGACAAGTACTACCAACAGATTACAAGAGTTAGAAGAAAGAATGTCATACACTGAAGATACCATAGAGAAAATTAACACACTGATCAAAGAAAATAGCAAAACTAACAAACTCTCATCACAAAACATTCAGGAAATATGGGACACAATAAAAAGACCAAACCTAAGAATAATTGGGATAGATGAAGGAGAAGAAGAACAGCTCAATGGTTCAGAAAATATATTTAATAAAATTATAGAAAACTTTCCCAACCTAAAGAAAGATATTCCTTTGAAGGTTCAAGAAGCATACAGAACACCGAATAGACTGGACCAAAAAAAAAATCTCCTAGCCATATAATAATCAGAACACAAAACATCCAGAATAAAGAAAGAATATTAAGAGCTGCAAAGGAAAAAGGTCAAGTTACTTATAAAGGTAAACCTATCAGACTTACACCTGACTACTCTATGGAAACCATGAAAGCCAGAAGGTCCTGGATAGATGTACTGCAGTAGCTAAGAGAACATGGATGCAAGCCCAGACCACTATACCCAGCCAAGCTTTCATTCACTATAAATGGAGAAAACAAAATTTTCCAGGATAAAAACAAATTTAAACAATACGTAGCCACAAATCCAGCCTTACAGAAAGTAATAGAAGGAAAAATCACAAACCAAGGAGACCAACAATGACCACAATAACTCAAACTTCTAGACACCCTTTACCAGCGCAACTAAAAGAAAGCAAACACACAAACTCTATGACTAAAAAAGTGACCAGAGTTAGCAACCACTGGTCATTAATATTCCTTAATGTCAATGGACTCAACTCACCTATAAAAAGGCACAGGCTAAGAGATTGGATATGCAAACAGGATCCAACATTCTGCTGTTTACAAGAAACACACCTCAACCACAAAGACAGGCACCTACTTAGAGTAAAGGGATGGGAAAAGGTTTATCAAGCAAATGGACCTAAGAAACAAGCAGGTGTGCCCATACTAATTTCTAACAAAGTTGACTTCAAACTTAAATCAATCAGAAGAGATGGGGAGGGATATTTTATACTCATAACAGGAACAATTGATCAGGATGAGGTCTCAATCCTGAATATATATGCCCCTAATATAAAAGCACCCACATATGTAAAAGAAACATTACTAAAACTCAAGGCTGCCATTAAACCGCACACACTAATAGTAGGAGATCTCAACACGCCTCTTTCACCAATGGACAGGTCAATCAGACAGAAACCTAACAGAGAAATAAGAGAATTAATGGAGGTATTGAATCAAATGGACTTAACAGACATCTATAGAACATTCCACCCAAATAGGAAAGAATATACCTTCTTCTCTGCAGCTCATGGAACCTTCTCAAAAATTGACCACATCCTCGGTAACAAAGCAAACTTCCACAGTTACAAAAAAATATCCATAACCACCTGTGTCTTATCAGATCACCACGGACTAAAGTTAGAATTCAACAACAATGCTACCCCCAGAAAGCCTGCAAACTCATGGAAACTGAATAGTCAACTATTGACCCACACCTGGATTAAAGAAGAAATAAAGAAAGAAATTAAAGTCTTCCTTGAATTCAATGAAAATAAAGAATCAACATACTCAAACTTATGGGACACTTTGAAAGCAGTCCTAAGGGGAAAGTTCATAGCCCTTAGTGCCCACTTACAGAAAACAGAGAAAGCATACATTGGAGACTTAACAGCCCACCTGAAAGCTCTAGAAAAAAAAGAAGCAGACTCACCTAGGAGGAGTAGAAGACTGGAAATAGTCAAACTGAGGGCTGAAATCAACAAAATAGAATCACAGAAAACAATCCAAAGAATCAATGAAACAAAAAGCTGGTTCCTGGAAAAAATCAACAAAATTGATAAACCCCTATCCAAACTAATCAAACGGCAGAGAGAGAATTTGCAAATAAATAAATCAGAAATGAAAAGGGGGACATAACCACAGACATAGAGGAAATTCAGAGAATCATTAGATCTTACTACAAAAGCCTGTATGCCACAAAACTGGAAAATGTAAAAGAAATGGACGCTTTTTTAGATAAATACCATATACCAAAGTTAAATCAGGACCAGGTGAACAATCTAAATAGACCTGTCAGTCGCGAAGAATTAGAAGCTGTTATCAAAAACCTACCTACCAAAAAAAGCCCAGGACCAGACGGTTTCAATGCGGAATTCTACCAGAATTTCCAAGAAGACCTAATACCTATACTCCTTAAGGTATTTCACAATATAGAAACAGATGAGTCATTGCAAAATTCCTTTTATGAAGCTACCATCACTCTGATACCAAAACCACACAAAAACTCAACCAAGAAAGAGAATTACAGGCCAATCTTTCTCATGAACATCGACGCAAAAATCCTCAAAAAAATTCTGGCAAACCGTATCCAAGAACACATTAGAAAAATTATCCATTATGATCAGGTAGGCTTCATCCCAGAGATGCAAGGCTGGTTCAACATACGAAAATCTATCAATGTAATCCATCATATAAATAAACTGAAAGAAAAAAACCATATGATCATTTCTTTAGATGCTGAAAAAGCTTTTGACAAAATTCAACATCCCTTTATGATAAAAGTCTTGGAGAGATTAGGGATACAAGGGTCATACCTAAGTATAATAAAAGCTATTTACAGCAAGCCGACAGCTAACATCAAAGTAAACGGAGAGAAACTCAAAGCCATCCCACTTAAATCAGGAACACGACAAGGCTGTCCACTCTCTCCATACCTCTTCAATATAGTGCTTGAAGTTTTAGCAATAGCAATAAGACAACATAAGGGGATCAAGGGGATTCGAATTGGAAAGGAAGAAGTTAAACTTTCGTTATTTGCAGATGATATGATAGTGTACATAAGCGAACCCAAAAACTCCACCAAAGAACTCCTACAGCTGATAAACACCTTTAGTAATGTGGCCGGATACAAGATCAACTCCAAAAAATCAGTCGCCCTCCTATACACAAAGGATATGGAAGCAGAGAGGGAAATCAGAAAAGCATCACCTTTCACGATAGCCACAAACAACATAAAATATCTCGGGGTAACTCTAACCAAAGAAGTGGAGGATCTATTTGACAAGAACTTTAAGGCATTGAAGAAAGAAATTGAAGAGGATACCAGAAAATGGAAGGATCTCCCTTGCTCGTGGATTGGGAGGATCAACATAGTAAAAATGGCAATCCTACCAAAGGCAATTTATAGATTAAATGCAATCCCCATCAAGATCCCATTAAAATTCTTCACTGATCTTGAAAGGACAGTAATCAACTTTATATGGAATAACAAAAAACCCAGGATAGCCAAAACAATCTTGTACAATAAAGGTACTTCTGGAGGCATTACCATCCCTGACTTTAAACTCTACTACAGAGCTACAGTAATGAAAACAGTGTGGTATTGGCATAAAAATAGAGAAGTTGACCAATGGAATCGTGTAGAAGACCCAGATCTTAACCCACAAACCTATGAACACCTCATTTTCGACAAAGGTGCTAAAAGTATACAATGGAAGAAAGAAAGCACCTTCAACAAATGGTGCTGGCACAACTGGATGTCAACCTGTAGAAGAATGAAAATAGACCCATACCTATCACCATGCACAAAACTCAAGTCCAAATGGATCAAAGACCTCAATATCAATCTGAACACACTGAACCTGATAGAAGAGAATGTGGGAAGTACCCTACAACAGATGGGCACAGGTGATCGCTTCCTAGGTATAACCCCAGCAGCACAGTCATTAAGGGCAACATTGAATAAATGGGACCTACTGAAACTGAGAAGCTTTTGTAAAGCAAAAGACACTGTCACTAAGACAAAAAGGCAACCCACTGACTGGGAGAAGATCTTTACCAACCCTGCAACAGACAAATATCTGATCTCCAAAATATATAAAGAACTCAAGATACTAGACTTTAAAATGCTAATTAACCCAATTAAAAAATGGGGCACTGATCTGAAGAGAGAATTCTCAACAGAAGAAGTTCAAATGGCCAAAAGGCACTTAAGGTCATGCTCAGCCACCTTAGCGATCAGGGAAATGCAAATCAAAACAACATTGAGATATCATCTTACACCTGTCAGAATGGCTAAAATCAATAACACCAATGATAGCCTTTGCTGGAGAGGCTGTGGAGAAAAGGGTACCTTCATCCATTGCTGGTGGGAATGCAAACTTGTGCAACCACTTTGGAAAGCAGTGTGGCGGTTTCTCAGGAAATTTGGGATCAACCTACCCCTGGACCCAGCAATGCCACTCTTGGGAATATACCCATTAGATGCCCGATCATATGACAAGGACATTTGTTCAACTATGTTCATAGCAGCATTATTTGTAATAGCCAGAACCTGGAAACAACCTAGATGCCCTTCATTGGAGGAATGGATGAAGAAAGTGTGGAATATATACACATTAGAATACTACTCAGCAATAAAAAACAACGACTTCGCAAATTTTGCATGCAAATGGATGTAAATAGAAAACACTATCCTGAGTGAGGTAACCCAGACCCAAAATTGTGAACATTGGATGTACTCACTCATAATTGGTTTCTAGAGATAAATAAAGGTCAGTGAGTCTATAATATGATATCCTAAAGAAACTAAATAAGAAGGTGAACCCAAAGAAAAACATATAGCTATCCTCCTGGTTATGGGAAGTAGACTAGACTGCCGGGCAAATAATTGGGATCTTGGGGGTGTGGTGGGAGGGGGGGTAAGGGGAGAAGGGGAGAGAAATGTGAGAAGGGGAGGGGTGGGGGGAACTTGGGGAAATGGGATGATTGGGATAAAGGAATGTTGGTTAGGGGAGCAGAGAAGCACACATCTTAATTAAGAAGGGAACCATCTTAGGGTTGGCAAGAGACTTGGATCTAGAGTGGCTCCCAGGTGCCCAGGGCGATGTCCCCAGTTAGTTCCTGGGGCAGCTGAGGATAGGGAACCTGAAATGACCCTACCCTATAGCCATACTGATGAATATCTTGCATATCACCATAGAAACTTCATCTGGCGATGGATGGAGATAGAGACAGAGACCCACACTGGAGCACTGGCCTGAGCTCCCAATGTCCCAATGAGAAGCAGAAGGAGAGAGAATATGAGCAAAGAAGTCAGGACCACAAGGGGTGCGCCCACCCGTGGAGACAGTGGGGCTGATTCTTTGGGAGCTCACCAAGGCCAGCTTAACTGTGACTGAAAAAGCATGGGATAAAACCGGAATCTCTAAATTTGGCGGACAATGAGGGCTGCTGAGAAGCCAAGGACCATGGCACCGGGTTTTGATCCTGCTTCATGTTCTGGCTTTGTGGGAGCCTACCCAGTTTGGATGTTCACCTTCCTAGACCAGGATTGAGGGGGGGGGGGGGGGGGGGGGGGGGGAGGACTTTGGACTTTCCACAGGGCAGGGAACCCTGACTGCTCTTCAGGCTGGAGAGGGAGGGGGAGAAGTGGGGGGAGGGGAGGAGGAGAGGGAGGAGTGGGAGGGAAATGGGAGACGGGGAGGAGGCAGAAATTTCTTTTTTTTTTCCAATAAAAAAATGTAGCTACCACAAAGACAGAAAGGTATAGAATAAACATTGAATTTCAAAAAAAAAAAAAAGAAATCTCAAAGACACTTCTAACTATATTGACAGTTTGTCAGTCACATTTTTCTGTGTACTGAAGAATATCTGGCAGACTCTTTCATATAGTAGGAACCCTGAAGGATTATCTTACCATTGGGCAAATTCAGCAGTCATTTCTCTGTGGGTCTTGAATGTCCAGTTAATCAAGCAGTCCAGGAAAGAGCAGTTTCTTGCTCTAATGGCTAGCAAACTTCATAAGGAGCCTCTTTGATTCCCATCTTCCTCTTGAAGTAGTTGGTGCTTCCTGGAGCAGGTTTGTCTCACTTCATGAAAAGTCCTAACTTCTTAAAACATTTTAAATGCCATATTCCGTAGTCTTTAAAAGATTCGAAGAATACCTATCTAACTGAAATATAACTCTGTACATCTAGAAAACATAACTAACATGAATAGAAGTTTGATTATTATAGATGATATCTATTAACCTATATTTCTTAATTATACATTACATTTTAAAATGATCTGCACAAACACAATACTTTAATCAAGAGCATAAATGTACACATAACAAGATTGACCCCAAATTTGCCTTAATAGACCAAGATCCATACAAAAGCAAGTCTCTATAGCACACTAGCTCAGGTCAGCTGTATTTCTGGGTTTCCCCATCTGATCTTGACCCCTTTGCTCATATAATCTCTCTTCCCTCTCTTTGATTGGACTCTAGGAACTTGGCCCAGTGCTTAGCTGTATATCTCTGCATCTGCTTTCATAAGTTGCTGGATGAAGGTTCTATGATAACAATTAAGATAGTCATCAATCTGATTACAGGGCAAGACCAGTTAAGGCACCTTCTCTACTATTAATTAGGGCCTTAGCTGGGGTCATCCTTGTGAATTCATGGGAATTTCCCTAGTATCAGATTTCTCCCTAACCCCTCTATCAAGATATCTATCAACTATGAAATCGGTGCCGGGAGTTTTGGTTGGGGAATGAAAATTCAACTAGTGAACAGTACCCACTCCTACTAAGATGCCACAATTCTTATGCCAGGCAAGCAATTCTCACAATTCCATCTTCTTGGTTTAAGAGAAGCTTCGACTTTAACCCAGACCTGATTCATACAGGATAATGAATAAATGCAGATTTGCCTGTCATATTTTTCATTCTAATACATTTCTCTATTTAAACCACAAGTAAACAGTGAGCTGTAGATTCCCTTATCTTTTCTGGCTTTGACTTCCCCCCAGGCAATCTTGAAAATGCCAGACCCAAGTCATAACACTGGTAAGAATTGCTTTAAGGAAGAGTTTAATGAAGAAGATATCATTTAAGCATGCAAAATACACTTCCATACAAAGAAGCCTGTGACAGATAATCTAGTAGGATTAAATGTCACTTCAATAAGAAATAGTGAAAAATAAATCTTCCTTCAACAAACATGTGGACATATCAAACTATCTTGAAAACCCAGTAGTAAGGGACCTTTCCATTTTTTTGTCAGCCATCATGCATTCAATTAATAATGTGTCTAAAAGCAGTGTGTAGAACTGATACCAACAATTTAACTTGTGTACGGATGACAAGAAAATAGAGGTTTGAGATTTCAGAAATACATATACAATAAACAAAAATATGTTATTCCCTAACATGTCATGTGAGGCCAAACTGAAGCCACATTTCAAGAAATTAAAGGAACTGGCAAAGTGTCTGAATCTCAAGAAAGTTGCAGAGTGAGAGAAGGCTAATATACTTAAAGATGGGGCTTCAACTTGAGAGTCCAGGGTTTCATCTTGGGGAAAAATTGCTGCAAGACTCGTTTATCTCAGGTCTGTGAGTTGCTTTCCAATTCTAAGGAGGCCTTCTTATTTTAAGCCTCTGGTGTGTCAGGTGGACTGTGGGCCATGGTTAACTGCTCATAACGATGTGATAGACAGCATTCACCTGCAGTTTCACACAGTTCAGAACTGGACCTGGCCATTCCATTCTGAGAGAGTGATCTCTCCCTTGCTGTTACTGGCCTGTGTTTGCCCATCCTCAGGAAGAGAAAATGCCATATGATGCTCTAAATGTGTCAAATGGAATAAGATCATAAAAAAATTTACTGTGTAGAAGGAGTAGCAGGCTGCACTCATGCCGCCTGGCTCCCAGCTGCCTGGCTAACATATGCCCCAAAATAACAACACACAAATTGTATTATTTTAAACATTGCCTGTCCCATTATATTTAGCCTCTTCTTTGCTAACTCTCACATCCTGACTAACCCATTTCTAGTAATCTGTGTAGCACCACGAGGTGGTGGCTTACCAAGAAGTTTCTAATGTACGCCCATCTTGGGCTGGAGCTTCATCATGTCTGCCCAGAGAGGAGAGACATGGCGATTGCCTCACTTCCTCCCAGCATTCTGTTCTGTCTACTCCACCTACCTAAGGGCTGGCCTATCAAATGGGCCAAGGCAGTTTCTTTATTAACCAATGAAATTAACTCCTCCATCATTTCCCTTTTTTCTGTTTAAACAAAAAGAAAAAGGCTTTCACTTTAACATAGTAAAATTACATATAACAAAAGAGTTATCAAGTAAGAATTACAATATTTATATCTATTTTATCTTTATCATAACTAAGAAAATCTATACCTATAACTAACTATCTATTCTTCAACTCCATCAAATACTCCAGAAGGATATAATATTACCTAAGCAAACACTTCCAAAACTCTAGAAATTACAGAGACATCTCGCTGCCTAGACAGTCGCCCAAAGTTCTTTTGTACTGCTGGGGCATCCATCTTTGGCCTTTAGGCCCATAGTATCCAGCGACATTTCCATGACTCAGGAAATTTCAAAGGTGGTTCAGTCACTATCTGCTGTGTCCTGCAGAATGTCTCGTAGACTTTTTCATAAATCAGGAACCCCGAAAGATCATCTCATTATTAGGCAAGTTCAGCAGTCCTCTCTCTGAGGGTTCTCTGTGGCCAGTTTATGCAACAGTCCAGGCAAGAGCAGTTTCTTGCCCAAATGGCTAACCAACTCAATAAGGAGTTTCTTTGATGCCCCTCTTCCTCTTGAAGTAGATTGGTGCTACCAGGAGCAGATGTGTCTCATTGTCATGAAAAGGCCTAAGTTATTAAAACATTTAAAATGCCATATTATCTAGCCTTTGAAAGATATGAAGAATGCCCATATGAAATATATCTATGCACATCTAGAAAATCTAACTAACATGACTACAAGCTTGACTATTATTAATGATTATCCATTAACAACCTATATACATTACATTTTAAATGAACTACACAATCACAATACCTTAGTCAAGGTCAGAAATACATATAACAAAACTGACCTTAAACTTGTATCAATAAAACAAGATTCATACCAATGCAAATTATTCATATCTATATCATATCCCCCTTTAAATGTAAAAGAACATTTATAAAATGGGAACATGGGAGCAGTTTTTTCTCTCTAAACTGCTTCCTGCTGAATGGGGGCACTGTTATTCAGGTCTTTCATGGTATAACCTGTATACCAGATTCATCTCAGTCAGCAGTTGAGTGAACTAATTTTTGAAGGTGTTCACAGAAAACTGATTTTTATGTAGGTACTGGGGATTTGAATTTGAGCCTTCATGCTCACACAGGAATCTCAATTACCCACTGAGCATCTCCCCATGCCTTGATAAACTTTTCTGAGACAAGGTCTCACTTTTTAGGCCAGGCCCTCCTGAAACTCACTCTATAGCAGCCATACACCCCCCCTCAGTGCCCTAAGTTCTAGCATTAAAGGCATATGCAAGATGTTCAATTTTCAAGCTTTCTTTTCTGTTGTCATTATGTTTCTCTTTATTTTTGATTGATTTTATTGAGCTAATTTTCTTCTGCTCCTTTTCCTTCCTCTCCCCTACCCTTCAACCCTCTCCCTTGGTTTCCATGCTCCCAATTTACTCAGAAGATCTTGTTTGTTTTTTTCAACTCTTCACATAGGTTAGATCTTGCTGGCCAAACCTTTCCATTGCCTGAAATGTAGTCCTTGCTATCCCTATCTGTCTCTTGAGTCTGAAATAGTTCCCTCCTTTGAACTAAGTTTTCTCCCAGATAGACAAAGTTGGCTGATTGCTTAAGATTCTGATTCTTTATTACAGTGTTAAAATCCTTGTGTACCCCTCCCAAGTGTTGCATCTCAATCTTCTCAATGTGTACTTTTATACAAAGGTTTTCACTTACTTCTCCAGCTTTATTTACCATGGCCTGCAGCTCATTTGGTACTTTACATTGACCGTAATGACCCTTTGTAATGACCCTAATGCTGTCAATATAGACTACAATGAAAAACACTTCAGCAGCCACTTGAAGACCAGAGAGAGTGAGGTGTATTAAATATTGATAGGAGCAAGGTAGAGGAAGCTATCAAGACAGCAAAATGCAGAAAGGGGCCAGGAGTGGATGGCATCAGAGTGGAGGATCTGGAGGTGGCTACAATAGACTCAGGGGGCTCAGGTGCTTCTCGGACTCTTCAGAGAGATATGGAAACACGAAGTGATTCCCATGGAATGGAAGCATTCAGTCCTAAGCCCCAAACCAAAAGAAGAAGGACAAGCTGGGTTGCAAAAATTACAGGGGCAAATTCCAGTTTGTTGTGCCAAAGCAGCAAGATCTTCTACTCCATTATCCTGCAAAGCATAAAGGGAAGAACAGAGGAAATCCTAGCAGGGGCCTAGTGTGGATGAGTGCTAACAGAAGCACAATAGATCAGATATTTACTTTGAGGCAACTGGCAGAAAAATATGAAGAATTTGAAAAATACTTATGTCTGTTACATTGACTTTAAGAAGGCATTTGATAGCATTTAGAAGAAAGGAGTTTGGGAAACAATGTGTTTCTACAGGTACCCAGAGAAAATTCTAAGGATACTAGAAAATGCCTATACAGTCACCTTTGCATCCATCAGTCCAAGTCTGTGGAGAATTAAATGATCAGTTTATGACAATTGTAGGAGTGCTGCAGGGATGCATCCTCTCACCACTACTCTTTAATATATTTCTGAAATTAATAATAGCAACAGCCCTGGAGGATGAGGAGATGGGCATGCAGATAGGCATGCAAATCAAAAAGGTCAAGTAACATATAAAGGGAAACCTATCAGAATTACAACTGACTTCTCAATGGAAACCATGAAAGCCAGAAAGTCTTGGATAGATGTGCTGCAGACACTAAGAGAACATGGATGCAAGCCCAGACTACTATAACCAGCAAAGCTTGCTTTCACCATGGATGGAGAAAACAAGATATTCCAGGACAAAAACAGATTTAAACAATACGTAGCCACAAACCTAACCTTACAGAAAATCATAGAAGGAAAATCATAAACCAAGGAAGTCAACAACACCCATAATAACACAAGCATCTGACAACCCTCCACCAGCACAACTCAAAGAAGGGAAGCACACAAACACTACCACCAGAAAAAAATAACCAGAGTTAACAACCACTGATCATTAATATCACTTAATATCAATGGACTCAATTCACCTATAAAAAGGCACAGGTTAAGAGAATGGATATAAAAACAGGATCCAACATTCTGCTGTTTACAAAAAACACACCTCAAACTCAAAGACAGACACTACATCAGAGTAAAGGGTTGGGAAAAGGTTTTCCAATCAAATGGTCCAAAGAAACAAGTGGGTGTAGCTATACTAATATCTAATAAAACTGATTTCAAACTAAAATCAATCAGAAGAGATGGAGATGGACACTTTATACTCATAACAGGGACAATTTATCAGGGGGAAGTCTCAGTCCTGAATATCTATGCCCCTAATATAAAAGCACCCACATATTTAAAAAAATTACTAGAACTCATAGCATACATCAAACCCCACACTCTAATAATGGAAGATTTCAACACTCCTCCCCTCACCAATGGACAGGTCAACCAGACAGAAACTTAACAGAGAAATAAGAGAACTAACAAATGTAATTAATCAAATGGACTTAACAGACATCTATAGAACATTTCACCCAAATAGAAAAGAATATACCTTCTCAGCATCTCATGGAACCTTCTCAAAAATTTATCACATAATTGGTAACAAAGCAAACATCCATAGATGAAAAGAAATTGTAGTAACCACCTGTGTACTATCGGATCACCATGGAATTAAGTTAGAATTCAACAACAATTCTAACCCCAGAAAGCCTACAAACTCATGGAAACTGAACAGTCAACTACTGAACCACTCCTGGGCCAAGGAAGAAATAAAGAAAGAAATAAAGTCTTCCTTGAATTCAATGATAATAATCACACAACATACCCAAACCTATGGGACACTATGAAAGCAGTGCTAAGAGGAAAGTTCATAGCACTAAGTGCCCACATAAAGAAAACGGAGAAAGCACACCTGAAAGCTCTAGAAAAAAAGAGGCAGATTCACCCAGGAGAAGTAGAAGACTGGAAATAATCAAACTGAGGGCTGAAAGCAACAAAATAGAAACACAGACAACAATCCAAAGATGGGTTCCTGGAGAAAATCAACAAGATTGACAAACCCTATCCAAACTTTCAAGCTTTCTTTAGGAAATGCAAAAAGAAACAGTTTCAATGAAGTCTGGAAAGGAGTTTAGCTTGAGTTTTTTTTTTTTTTTTATCACAGGGACTATTCTATTCTAAGCACTAAGAAAAAAACATACCGTAGGACACTGCCATGCTCACAATAGAGTTACTGAAATGAAAGTTTTTCTGTGTTGGCAACACATATTAACTAAATAATAACCTTACAGAAACAAAGGCCTAGGGGTCTACTCAATGGCTGATAATGTACATACATCGGAGCTTGATTCAGGAATTTCCACATTCAAATTTTCAGCCTGGTGCTTTCCTTTAGTTTCCTTCCTCTTGCATGGTTTTTGAAACCTTAATAAAGATGTAAAGAAATCACTGTTAAAATTTGTTTTGTGTACTGATCTGGAAACTTCCTCTCTGGCTATCTTTTATTACATATACACAGAGACACATTTATTTGCACATTCAGGAATCCCATAAAATACAAAACCAGAAGCCATAATATGTATGCAAAGGACATGTATGGCAGAAATAAATATAAGAAGTTAAAATTTTAAAAAAATAGAGTAAAATAATAATTAAATCCCCGACACAATATTATGAAACAAAGACCATTTAAAGATGCTATTGGCATCTACTGCTGGGTCTTCGTGGGCAGGTTCCTTCCGGATGCTCTTAGGACAATGTCCTGTCAGTGGTGCTGCCTTCTGGAGCAGAGGTGGGTTGGAGGAGAAGCAGGTAGGCAAGCCAGAGGCACATGGTCAGGTGGGGTAGGTGAAAGTGATAAGTAGAAATTATAGAAGAGTATTTGGATTTCAATCTGAGAGCCAGAGTCCATTTTTGAGAAAGAGTATGAAAATGACAATTAGTGGATGTTTGGTTGTAGAAGGCCAGTTATGATTGTGGCAACATTGTTGTCTATATACTGTTTTATCAGTTTTACTGAGACATTGAAGGAAATGACTAAACTGGAGTTGGCATGGGGGCCTGTGAGAGGCCCCTCACGGAGTTTTCTGATGGCAAAGGATTACATTAAATAGTCCTCTTTGACCTATATTCATTAGTCCAATCTGGCTGACTTTTATAGTACTGGAAGGGGGTATAGGCTGATGGAGGAAAAATGTGTGGGGGAGTCATCAACAGTCCTAACAGCTGTAAACACTGTGATCAACAGTAATGACTGGCATGGCAAGATATACAAATGTTTGCAATAGTGGCATGAATATTATGGGGACAATCAATCAATTTCTAAATGGATTGAAGGCCACAACTGCTGTAGGAAATCCTTCAGCCAGTAGCCTTTAAGTTACCAGCCCACTTGGGCGTGACCTCTTATACTATAAATGCCACTGTAAAGCTGGCCCACACATTCTCTCTCTTCTGGCTGCTGGATTCAACTGCTATTTTTCATTCAAGCAGAGGACTGTGATCTGTGAGTCTGCTCCTAAGTAAAAAAATGCTTTATTATACTCAATTTTGAGCTAGTGTTAGATTTTGTCTTAGCATCCATATTCACACACTACAGGAGAAAAATACATATCTATAAATGTGACCAAGGCTAGGGAGCTCACCAGGCCCAAGAGTAAATCTACTTGACATTATTTTTCTAAAGGGATAAAGTATAAAACTACCCTCTAAGTTCTTATCTTTATGCCCATGGCTTAGTATAGCTCTCAGAACTCATCAAAGAAGTTTAACATAGAAACTCACAGCTCATCAAAGTATTAAGTGTAAGTGTTACTGGAGTATTTAGGTCTACATGGTATATGAATCCCTGCCACACCTTAAGGACTATTGCAGAAGGTATGGCAAGAAGACTAAGAACCTGAAATCAAGGAGAAAACAGTGTCATCTTTACCATGACAGGATCATTGCACACATGAACTCATGGTGGTTGTATGGCCTGCATGAGACCTACATGATGAGATCAGGCCAGTCAACATTCAAGCATGGACAGCCAGGATAACTCTGAGCTACTATTTTTCCTTACACTATATCCCAAATGCTACCATGTCTATTTTCAATATTCCTATTTTTTTAAAAAAATTATCCATTTTGTGTGTGTATGTAAGGGTTTATTCATTTATATCATTTGTTATATATCTGTTTTCTAGCCTCTAGTTAGTCTGGGTCTGTTGATCATGCATGCATCACTATCCTTTAACTACCCTATACTTCTCTTCTACCTCTCATCTAACTTCTAGCTATTATATGCCTATCTTCTATCATTTTAGTCATATTTTTTGTCTATATGTTGTCTATCATCCATCTATCTATTTTCTATCTTATATCTATTCTGTTTGTCTTCAATCTGTCTATCTTCTATCCTCTGGCTATCCTGTGCCTGTCTTCCATCTATTCATCATCTATCCTCTAAGTATCCTTGGTCATATTCTTATATCATTTATCACCCAGCTACCCTGCATCTCTGTGATCCATCTATCATTAATCCTATAGCTACCCTGTGTCTGTCTTCCATCTATCTACCAGCTATCCTCTAGCTATGTTGTGTTCTATACCATCCATGTATCATTTATCATCTAGCTGCCCCGTATCTCTGTGATTTATCTATCTGATGTGGGAGTGTCATACCAATCTGTAATTGTCTGCTATCTATCTATCAGCTGTTCTCTAGCTATCCTGTGTTCTATACCATCCATGTATCATTTATCATCTAGCTGCCCTAGATCTCTGTGATCTATCTATCATCAATTATCTAGATTTCCCATAACTGTTTTCCATTTATCTATCCTTCATCTGTTTCCTAGCTACTCGGTGTCTGTTTCTCATCTATCAACCACCTATCATCTAGCTTCCCTGCATCTCTCTACCATCCATGTGTCATTTATCTTTAATTATCCTGTATCTATTTTCCACCTTTCTGTCTCCTATCCTGTATCTATCTCCAGCCACTTACCACCTATCATCTAGATATCCTATCTTCCATTGTTATTACTTTTATCCCTAGCTATCCTATATCTCTCCTCTATCATTTATCTAGCTAACTTCCATCTATCTTCTTTCTTCTATACACCCATTCTTCAGTTTCTCATCTATTCTTTCTTAGTTATTCAGCTCAGTTCATCCTTTATACCAGATAACCATCATGATAAAACTTGTCAGTATTTAAAAATACATCCAGTCTGGCCCTATTTGCCAAAGAATGATATGTGTTATTAGAAAGAGTGAACTGTGCTATAAACAGTATTACTTGTGAAAATGAGAGATATTTCATAAAGATCAAGTTAGAAAACTAAGCTTAAAGACCACATATAGGTATACACTTGACTATACAACTTTAGACTAAACTAAACACTGATATTACTGAAATAGTAAATTATCAAATTCACAGTTTACATTTGGTGAGTTCACCATCACTGCCTCAATGACTGGTACAAGATTAAACAGAAAACAACCCAAGATTTTTGCCCTGACAGCACAGCACCAATTGCCTTCACCTTACCTTACCAGTCATTTGAAGTCAAGTGTTCTTATGTTTATCGTATCCGGGCAACAATAGAATACACACTGCCTATGCGATTGGCTGAGAACATAATGCCTGCTGACTGTGATTGGTCCTAAGAGCCAAGGCTGTGATTGATCAAAACACAAGTTTAAATGACTCTGGTCTCTGTTAAGAACAAGTCTGTGATTGGTCAAAACACAAGTTTTGTATGTCTGAAGCTGATAACTCCTTGACTTTGGCCTTCCTCAGTTTTTCTTTCCTGGCGAGATTTCTTCTGTTCAGCTATTGATCAGTCAGCTTACTTATTAAACCTTTCTTTTCTTGGATCTCCTCGGAGGTAATTGCCAATGCTTGTGATTTTAGACTGCTACTGACATTCTCCAAGTTATACCTCCCCGAAAGAGCTGCTGCAACTCTAACTACTTTATTTTGTACTTCATTTATGTATGTTGAATATTAAGTGGAAAATGAAGTCTCATAGAGGTTAAGGAATTCAACAAAGGTCACACAACCATAAAGAGGGAGAGTTGGAAAGTAAAGCCAAGTACAAATGACTGTAAAGCCAAAACTAATAACAGATTCTTGAAAATGTGCTCAATAGTCTGTGCCTTGACTACAAACACAGGAAATATTCTGGATTAAAACTCAGTGGTAGAGCACTTGCCCAGGACACATAAGTTTCTGAATCTCACCTGTTTCACTCCTGAATATACTAGAGTGTTATCGGTGCTGAACTTCTCCCAGAGACAAATGTAATCAGGAGGAAGAGAACAAGAGGGAGTGGTTGGGCTCCTGGACCTACAAAAATGTTACTCCATTGCAAACTGAAGATTGCCATAAGGGTGAAAATTTGCCACAGAAATTCAATTTCATAAATTCTTAGAACAAGCCAATGGAGAGAAGTGCAAGGATTGATTTGAATTTGCAAAAACATTGGAGATCATGAGCCATGAACAATGTAAGTAAATTCCTTGAATTTATATTCTCCTTAGTACTGAAACTGTCTCCTACTTGAGTAGATTTGAATGCAGTGACCATAGCCTTGTGTCTCCATCACTACTCCCCCATTTTCTCCCACTTGCAGCTGCCTGGAGTGGTACCCATTTTGCTTTGAGCTGTAGTTTTGAGAAGGTGGAAGACTTATCATATTGTGCCTCATCTCAAACTAAGTGGGGCTAGGGATCATTCTCAAAATGTGCCCACTTGGACTCTAATTCAGAATCACACTTTTGGTGTCATGTAATCCTGAAATCTTTGCACCAGGAGGTGTTGACACAAGTTCTATGTTTTACACACACCAAAGATATGGCCCCTGCTATATGTGTCAGGAACATTAGTGATAGCAGCCCAGATGTGATCAGTAAATTGCTTATTTTAGAGAATGTTGATATTGTCATGGAGTCTGAGCAAAGGGACAAACTGGAGATTTAAAACTGAAATCAACTTTGATAATTCTTTTGACTTGACCCTTACCTCAACTAAACACTCATATGCATATATCATTGGCATAATGGAAAGTGCACAAGTGTACCGCGTTGAAGGCGTAAGCCACGAACAATGCCACACCAGTTTGGAATTATGATTAATAGGGTAGTATTTATTTAAAGAGGAAAAAACTTACAGATCACCGTAAAGTCAGTAATTAATTAAATCTTCTAATCACCATCAATTGCATTGGAACACCTAGTCAGAATTACTGTTATTAAAGTAGGTGAGAACAGATGTATATTAACAACTTACCATTACACTCAAGTTAAATTAGATTTACCTTAAGTAATTGCCAAACCATAACAGCAGACATAGTGTTGGGCTGTGCTAGGAAGACATAAAAATAGATTGGTCTCCACTTTTAAGAGCCTCACAAACAGAGGGCAATAACATTGAATTTAATTTCATTGTTTTAAATAGAAATATGATTTATTTGTTTTCTTGTTCATTTACTATTTATTTTAAAGAGTAGCTCTTTCAATTTATTTCAAGACTTACCTGAAACCCACAATCCTCCTGCCGTTCCACCTGAGTATTGGGATTAAGGCCATTTGCTGATATATTCTGCCATGGTAGTTTTGTTTTTTATTATGAAGACACTGGATGTTTAATTCATACAAAAGTCTGTCTTTCTGTCATTTTAGTCCTCCTACTGAGGCACCATATGAATGAATCATTTGCCTCCACCTTACCATTCATGAAGATCATTCTTTATTTTTCCGTTGATTAGGGTGGCCTTTAATCCACACCATGGGCCAACACATGCGGATCTTCACAGTTTGCTGAATATACTTTAGAAAATGTTGGATAGCCTTGGATATGTAGCCTCTAGACGGAGACCCAGAGCATGCTCTGTGAAATGTGAGACAACCATTCCAGCTGCTCCTTCTAATCCAAAAAGTTTGACTTAGACCCATTTTTTTTCTGTGTGCCATTGCTGACTTGAGAGCATCACAGCCCTCACCATGTTTCAAGTACCTTAAGGGACAGAGTATTGGTTGGAGGGGACCTTGAAGTACATTTGCATATGCAGTTTGTTTCTCTCCATTCACAAATCTTTGAGTTTTTGTTTGTTTGTTTTATCTTCAATGCATAAAATATTCCTGAGGCTTGTTCAAGAGTGAAACTTACTAGAAACATATATGAAAAATAATAAAGTCCATTTATGTGAACCTATCAGATGATGCTTATATCATGGGACACTTTAGTTAAGGACATGAGATGGCTTTATACCCATAAACATATAATCAAACTCTCCTAATCTTAGGTGAAGTGACAATTTTCCTGACGCCAGTATTCATCTATGGGTTTCTCTGTTTCTGTGACGTCTCTGTGAATAAACCTCCCAAAATATTTGTTAGTCCTTTTGTCCACTCTCTCACACTGCATTTTTCTTCAACCCTCATCAAGAAGTTTATAGGTGCTTCATACCTCATTGCCTCTTTAGTGAGGACAGGAGCTCATCTGCCCACCAGAACATTGTCCAAGGGAATGATGTGAGACTCCTGCCCTAAGGTCATAATCACCCAGCACAAGGCTTGTATCCCTTGAGTATTTCTCTTTTTCTTGTGGGTTGTATAGAGGGTTTGTTGTTGTGTGTATTTCTTATCATTGTAAAACCCTGAGATAGGAGGGTATGTTGCTGAATTCCTTTACTGCTTCAGGTCAAGGAAGAGGGGTGGTAGGGCTGTGAGAAGGAGCAGAGGACAGGGTCAGCTGTGCTGCTCCCTGAGAAGACCAGAAAAATGGGAGGAAAACTGTGACAACTGTTGAGGTTGAAGATCCTCCAGTGAAACGCCTTTGTCCAGAAATTAAAAGAGTGGACTTCCAGTATTTACCTAGGGACTGGTAGTATGGGTCTATGTAGAACTCTTGACTTGACATTTTGGATCCTGAGATTTGACAGAAGCCAAAGGAAACCTGTAAGTTGAGTGATTTTCAATTCCATCATTTCTTTGTTTTTGAGAATTGGTACTCCGCAGTTGGAGTCTATTTGATAATATTAATTATAACTTTGGTCTGGAAAAATGGCTCAGTGGATAAACTTGAGTTCAGTCCTCAGAATCCACATGCAGGTGTCCAGAGAGAACCAACTCCTAAAAGTTGTCCCTGCCCTCCAAAAATGAACTATAGGACATGCCCCCACACAATATATTCACAAAATAATAAAATGTATTTTTTCTAAATTACAAGTTTGCAGATTCTAATATCAATGGCTAATTATTATTAATACAACACCTCTCCTTTCTTTCCTGAAAAGGAGCATTAAATATGAGAGTCAATTATGACCAATAACAAGTTCCCATTTTCAAAAGCTATGAGGAATTTCATAAGACGATTCTTTGGGTAAGAGTGCTTTTGTTCATTGCTTACTTTTACATGCGGATCACAATCGATGCTAGATGCACTACAGCACTTTTCAAAGCATAGCTGGAAGAACATATGATTTCAAATAACACAACAAGTGCTATAAAAATAAGTATTCTTGGATGAAAACCTAAGCCACATGGGAAAACCATTTATCCTTTCAAGCACTTTCATTAAAAAGAAAATTTGGTTTAGAGATCATATACTGAAATTTGTGTTATTAAGAGGTCTCAAAATGTATCATTTGAAATCTTGTCATAGTTTTGTGAAGCCAAATGTATATTCAAACATTTTGGTGTGCACAGTGAAACTGGGATTATTTCCCTCCTCTAACACCTTTTAGCTTCTGTGAGATGTTAATAACTTGTCTTTATTATTTTGACTCATTGAAAAAAAGTGGAGTTTTTTTTTTAATTTCAATTGAGGCTGGGGGTGTGGTTCAGTTACAACACTTGCCTAGCATATGCACAATCCTGCATTCAATACCCTGACACCAATAAAATTAGCATCAAAGTTTTGACTAATACATAATGATTGTGGGACTTGTCAGTTGTTAGCTATATGCTACAAATATCTCCTCTCTTCTGAAACTTTGGGTGATGATACACTCAACCCAGTTTCAAACCACAGAAGGTAATAAAAGACTATTTGAAACTAATCATTCAGTTCTTTAATGATTAGGTTATCATTCAAATTTTCTATATTGCATGAGTTATCTTTAGTAGATTATAAATACTAAGAATTGGTTTATCCCATAACTTTCATTTTTACTGGCATAAAATTGATGGTAATGTGATCTAGTCATGTTTGTTACAGCTGAAGCTTCTGTAATGATATCTACTTTTTATTCTTAACATTATTTGTGGGCCTGGAGAGCTGATCAGTTAAGAGCACTGGCTACTCTTGCAAAGGTTCTCAGTTTGATTTCCAGCACCCTCATGGCAGCTCAAAACCATCAGTAGTTCAAGTTTCAGGGGATCTGATACAATCTACTGCCCTCTTCTGGCACAGCCACATGGTACACACATGGTACACACACACACACACACACACACACACACACACACACACACACACACACACAGAGAGAGAGAGAGAGAGAGAGAGAGAGACAGAGACAGAGAGAGACAGAGAGAGGAACAAACCACTCATACATATAAAACAAAAACATTTTTAAAAGGGTTGTGCTTTTCACTATGCAAATCACTTTATCAGAGGTTTGTTACCAGTATTGTTCTTTTTATATTTTTTTATTTTATATTTTTTATTTTATTTATTTATTAAAAATTTCCAACTCCTCCCATCCTCCCATTTCCCTTCCACTCCCCCACTCCCTGTCCCTCTCTCTCTCTCCAGTCCTCAGAGAAGTCAGGGTGCCCTGCCCTGTGGGAAGTTCAAGCCCCTCCCCCCCATCCAGGTCTAGGAAGGTGTGCATCCAAACAGACGAGGCTCCCAAAAAGCCAGTACATGCAGTAGAATCAAAATCAGGTGTCATTATCAGTGGCTTCTCAGTCTGCCCTCATTGTCAGCCACATTCAGAGAGTCCGGTTTGATCACATTCTCGTTCAGCTCCCATTAGACCAGTCCCACAGTCTCTGTGGGTAGACGCACCACTCATGGTACTGACTTCCTTGCTCATGTTCTCCCTTCTTCTGCTCTGCATCTGGGCCTTGGTAGCTTATTCCAGTGCTCCAATGTGGGTCTCTGTCTCTATCTCCATTCATCGCCAGATGAAAGTTCTACGGTGATTGATATGCAAGATATTCATCAGTGTGGCCATGGGAGAAGGCCAATTCAGGCACCCTCTCCTCTGCTGCCCAGGGATCTAGCTGGAGAAATCCCCTTGGACACCTGGGAACCTCTCTAGAGTCAAGTCTCTTGACAACCCTAAAATGGCTCCCTTAGTTAAGATATCATCTTCGCTGCTCCCATATCGACCCTTCCTCCATCTCAACCATCCCATTCCCCCAAGCTCTCCCCAATCCTCCCCTTCTCCCTTCTCTCTATCCATCTCCCCTTTCCCCCCAACCCACTCCCACCCCCCTGTTCCCTACTTTTGCCTTGCGATCTTGTCTACTTCTAATATCCAGGAGGATAAATATATGTTTTTCTTTGAGTATTGTTCTTTTAAAGTAATTGACTTTTTTCTTTTAAAAAAATCTACATTGTATCTTTACATTTTAGTCTTCATTTCATTCTCTCCTTACAAATTTTATTATTTTAAAGATTTATTTATATAAAAAAGAACCTTACATTTTTCTTTTTCCTGAGTGGTTTATTTCATGCACTAAAATATTTATGTAGTCCATTCATGTTGTAGCTGGTAACTGAATTCTCTCTAAAGCCTGAATGATAGTCACATGTTATACTAAAGTTTTCAGAGCCTTTTTATCTGTCAGATGCTTGGACTATATCGTAATACTTCCATGTGTCTAAATCAAACAGTTTAGTTGGGGAACTATGTAAAGACAAGAGGTTTGTTGTAGCGTTGGTGAGATAGTGGAGAGCATAACTGCCTTCTAAGAAATGAGGCTTATTTAGCAGCAAGTTTGAAATTCTGTGTCCTTTTTTGATGGTCCCTTGACTATGTCATTTGTGAGATGGCTTTTTGATGAAACTGGCTTCACAGTTGAGGTAGCTTGTGATAAGGAGAGCTTGTGATATTTGTAAGACAGAAAGCCAGAGAGTGGGGAGGGATCACCAGTCTTCTAGTAACAACCACCTATTAGAAACTAACCACAGTCCCAGAAGAACTAAATTACTTACTAATAAGGGAGCATAACCAGTGACCTCCCACCTAGGTCTCTCCTCTTAAAGACCCTACCACCTCTTGATGTGGGAGAATCTTCTGTCTATGTGTTACTTTTATTGGTTAATAAAGAAACGGCCTTGTCTTTTGATAGGGCAGAATTTAGATAGGTGGAGTAGACCAAACAGAATGCTGGGAGAAAGAAGGCAGTGAGGCAGACGCTATAGCTCTCCTCTCCAAGATAGATGCAGGTTAACACCCTTTCCAGTAACTACACACATTATTAGAAATGGGTTAATCAAGATGTGAGAGTTAGCCAATAAGAGACTAGAACTAATGGGCCAGGCAGTGTTTAAAAGAATACAATTTGTGTGTTGTTATTTCGGGGCATAAGCTAGCCAGGCGGCTGGGAGCCGGGTGTCAGGAAGTGGCCCGCTGCTCCGCTGCTCCTCACAACAACCTCTCACATTGTGCAATACAGACCAAGCTTCTGATGTGCGAATGCTTGGAGTACCAGCCACAACCAAACCATAGCAGATTGCTTCCACCTTTTGGCCATTGTGAATAATGCTGCTGAAAACATGGGTAAACATAGATATTTGATGTGCTGCTTTCAACTCTTTCTTATGTATGATTAGAAGTAGAAACACCAGAGTCTATGGTGTTCTCTAATATTGAGGACTGGCCATATAGTTTTCACAACTTTTTCCTTTTAACCTCTCATTGACAACACGCAGGTATTCACATTCCTTCACAATCATCTCAAAGCTTGTAGTCAGAGTCTTGTCTTCAGTTTTAGGCCCTTTCCATTAATATTTGCTTTGATTTTTTTTTGTTACTGGGCTTAGTTACCAGGGACTTATGCAGCTGGCAAGAACTCTACCAACATATGCACATGCCCAAGCTCTCCTATGTTTTACCATGCAATTTTACTTCTGCATTAATGTTTTCTTTTCCTTTATGCTGAAGTTGAAACCCAGGGCCTCACATATGCTATGGAAATGTTTTGCCACTGAACTATAATCTCTGCCCCTGAATTGATATATTTATGGTAATTTCATTTAAAGAACTGTTGTTATGTTTCATATCTTTGATCAGTTTTGAGTCATTCAAATTTTTAAAACCCATGTTATCTGTGTTCCTATATTTAGCACTCTTTTCTTGTCTATAAATTCCAGTGTTTTCTTTTCAGCCTCATTCTGCATCTGACTTTTTCTATACACTCTTCATGTATAATTGATTTCCCTTCCCAGTGTTTGCTAGTTTGTTTTTACCATAAGGTCCTTTATTTGTAACTATCTGTCTGCATGAATTCTATGAGCCTGTTTATTAAAATATTCATTTTATTTCAGACCAGAACTTCTTTGAATTAAATATTAGATTGGAGTTGTGGAAGTGTCTGTATTGCATCTCTAAATTTGAGTGAATGTGGATTAGTTTGATTAGTACTTCCTAAGGGAGCCCAGGTTTATTTGTCCTCCTCCTCTTAGACTTGAGGAAGGCACACACATATCCACATCTCCTTTGAATAACCTTTTGGCATTTCACATGCTCTGGATAGCAGCTTTTGGGAAACCTTTACTTTATTTCTAAGCTCTGAGTAACCAATGATGGACAAGTTTCCTAAGGCTCTAACATCACTTTATGTCCTAGTGCCTACATTCATAGTTGTCTGTGGCATGTTGTTTCCCTTACTTTGTTATGGGCTTGGTCCTACTATTGAAAACAAGTTTATTTTATTAGTATATATTGATTGCACATAATAATCAGTTTCACTATGACTTTTTATACATTTATATGATGTATTTTGATCAAATTTGCATCTCATTACCCTCTCTTGTCACTTCCCCTTCTTAATGATCTCTTTCCTCCTCCCAGTTACGTTATCCTTCTTCTATCATAGCTTGGAGGAGATGGATTTCATGAGACCACATCCCTTCCCTGAGAATAAATAGCTAACAGCAGCTAAGGAAGAGCCGCTCATGAGTCCTCAGCTCTTCTTAAGGGTCTCTAGGCAATTAATGGTTGCTAAGGGAACGAAAGATGATTTCTTCTGTCTGTAGGCACTGGCAATGTACTAAAACACCTAATTAGAACTCTTCACCCAGGCTCCTGTAAGCAGCACTAATGAAACTTATTGAAACAACTCTGAAAACAATTTTGTGGCTTATCAAATTATTTTAAATGTTTTCTACAAGGAAATACTTGTCTGTATACCAAATCCATTATACAGAAGAAAAGTAATGGCAGTAACCATATTTACAAGTAAATAACTAGAACAAATGAATGTGCCCTTAAATAAAATTATTAGCCATTTAAAAATTAAATACGCTTAAAATGTGTCAATCTACACAGCAATTAATCTTCCTAGCTTGTGTTAGAGAGCTTAGATGTTAATTGGGTGTACAATGAAATTTGTTTAAGTGACACATTATTTGATGAATATCTCATGCTTAACCTTAAGGAGATTTTTTTTGTAGGAGGCAGAATAATAGATTTTTATTTAAATGTGTGCCTACTTCATTGATATGTAAGAAATAGAATACACCAGTATTCTGTTATATTTATGCACTTATAAATAAAACTATCATTTTATAATTGCATTATTTAATTATGTTATTATTCTCTTTATTAGTCATTTGAAAACATTTCAATTATATTGAGCACAGATGGGAAAGTTGTTTTTATATTGCAGAATGTGTCACCGCTTCTTGGACATCATCCAGTAAGTTCTTTTAGCGTTTGGGGAAAAGGGTCATTCTGGTTTTCTGTTTATGGACTATTTCTTCTTAGCTTCATATAAGTCGATGGTGTTGAGCTATGTCCATTTCATCATCTCCATTGGTTTCAGTGTTAAGTCAATAAAAACAAATTCTGGTTTGAGGTAAGCAAACACAATTTCAATTTTGCTTGGGGGATTTCTCAAAGAAAACTGGTTTTGTTTTCCTTTGCCTGGAACTTATGATTCACACGCCTCAGCTTTCAGTGTGGTCTGCATCCCCACACAAGCCAAGCATGTACTTTTTGATATAGCAGTTGCTTTGGAATCAGTGTCTAGCCTCTAAGTACCTGATTTGAGAGAAGGCAGCTCTCACCAAGATGAATGTGGTGTGGGGTCTGTTACACAGTTATTGAGGAATGAATGTTACATAGTGATTGAGCAATGAATGAAAGTCATGATTGATTCATGCTGAGTTATGGCATCTATTGTAGGTCTTATTTTTTCTATGTCTTAATTTTTTAATTAATTTATTTTTAAAATCTGAGATGTATTTTTGTAGTAGTATGATGTTATGCTCTTTTGGCTCTTTTTGGAGAATCTCTCTCTCTGTCTCTCTGTCTCTCCCTCTCTCTCTTCATTTTTGCATATATATATATATATATATATATATATATATATATATTGTCCTATAGTTTAGGCTACCCTGAAATTCTGTGTAGCTCATTAGCACATTTTGTACATATATGACATACTTTATTCTTATCGCACTCATAGAAATTAAAATTCATGTAATTTTCATCTTTTCTAATAGTTACTCCTGTAAACATTAATTACCTCATATAAAATGTCTGTAATAATGTTTAAGTAGCACATTTTGTAGAACAGGTGGATATTAGATTTACGGCAGTTGCAGTTGTGATGTAATAAAAAGTACAAAGAGTGTGAATTAAACGGAGTATAATTCTTCAACTCATAAGGAATAAAGAAGTTGCACTTTGTGTTAATATTTAGATAGTGTCTGAGTGAGGTGATTGTTTAATCATTAGTTTGCTGGGAAAAATCAATGAAAGGCCAGGTTAATCAAAGATAAATTTATTTGGGTATTTGAACTGTATTTTATAGATGAACCAATGAAAACATTTTTATTGAAAAATAAGTATTTCTTCAGAGTACTGGGAATTAAGCTTTCCCCATCAAAATAAACAATGCCAGATTAAAGTATAGGGAGGACTAAGGACTGGAAAGTGTGTTGGAGAGGCTACTTTTTGGTTCTCAATGTTACGGCCTGCTTAGACCTAAAATAATCACATAGATGCTGTATTAATTAAATCATTTCTTGGCCCATTAGCTCTAGATTCTTATTGGCTAACTTTTACATTAATTTAATCATTTTTATTAATCTGTATATTGCTACGTGGCTGTGGCTTACTGGCAAATGTTCCAGCATCTGTCTCCAGTGTGACTACATGGCATCCCTTTGACCATGCCTCCTTTCTCCCAGCATTCAATTTAATTTTCCCCACCAGGCTAATGCAGTTTCTTTATTCATTAACCAATACAAACAACACATAGAAAGAAGGACCTTCTACAGCATTTTATGTGCAATTTTCAAAATTGGACATAAACTATTTAAAAAATCAAGTAAAATAGATATTACTCTACCAAAATTAATTGGTACCTAGAAAGGAAAAGAATGAATATGCCTATATGTATTAGACAAATTGTAAGATTATGGAGAGTTTTCGTAATTAAAACATGGGCTTATAGAATTTAGAAACCTATGGTGATTCAAAAAGTGGCCAACAACAAGGGGACTCAAATCGGCATTTTTATGGTTTTTTAATAATTCACATTTCATTTCTCTTTGGTCTCCCAAATCCAGTATTATGCCTAGAGGAATAAAAAAAAATACAATGATTAATCAGCAACTAGCCACATTATTCATTGATAAAAATCAGCATAATCACACTAACTTATACCTAATTTTATACTGTTTTCAACTTCCAAACTTGTCCCATAATTGACAGTTGAACACTGATTAATATTCTCTCAAAATAATTTATGAGTTAGGCATTGTGAAAAAGACCTCTATTATTAGCTTCTAAAGTACAGAGGCAGGATAATTTCAATTTTAAGGAAAGACTAGGCTACAAAATAGATTTCAAGATTACTGAGCAACTTAATAAGAGCCTTGCTAGGCATAAGAAGTAAATATAGTTCTTGGGGATGGATCTAACTCAGTGATAAAACACTTTCCTAGCAAGTGCAAGACCCTAGGATTAATGCCCAGGATCTCAAGTATACAACAACAAAAACAATATAAGTGTTATTATTTATGTCATAGAACTGATATTTTATTGGATAACACAGGGCCACATATTTTCAGCCTATTATATTAGGTGTCTGAATGACAAAGTTCATATTCAGTGAGAGGTGAAGTGTATATAAGGCTCTCATGTAATTACTCCATTGTAATCTGGTAAGTGTAATAATAAAGACCATAAAACTCACAAGAGAAGCTCAAATAAGGGCTTACATCTGTAAATGATGTCACAGAATAATAAATAATGAAAAAAAGAAGAAAAAAGAGAAGAGACCTAGATAATAATCATCATTGAATCTATAAAATGAACGACATTTAAAGATCTCTGATTTTGTATATGTCTAATTTGTGGCAGTACTCACCTTAAAAACATCCTGCCCTTTCACTGATGTCAAACTCAAAACCAAGATGTATCTGGATTTTTCATAAAGGCTAGTGGTGATGAATACTTCTAGGTACCTTTTGAGATGATTTAAAAATAATATCCCTGGAAGAAAACACTTGTGGCTTGTGCCATCTCTATTCTTCCTTTCCTATTAGCACACAATGTTCTTGCTGGGTGAACTGTGTCCTTGAACTGCTCACGAGGGGGCAGGCTTAATGCAGCTAGGTTGGCATGCTTGCAGAGATTGCAAAGCTCTGAGAAAACCATCCGGGATGTTTTGGTGAATTGTTTTCTAAAATCACTCTAAATAAGTAAGGAACTGAATGTTTTTGACAATTGGCACAACATTAAGTATAGGCAGAGAAAATCAACCTCTAGAGGATTAAATTTTGTCATTAGTGCTTAAATTTAACACGTATGTTCTTGCTAGATGAGGAACTTTACTTGCTTTCACTGGCTTTGGTGGTGTGTGTGTGTGTTTGTGTGTGTGTGTGTGTGTGCGAGTGTGTGTGGGGGGTGCGTGTGTACGTGTTGTATGTACAGTGCATATGCATGGTGTATATTTATGAGTGTGCTGGTACTGGTTAATGTATGTGGAGGTCAGAGCAAGACATTTGGTCATTTCCTCTATTACAGTTTACCTTGGAACCAGTAGCTATCCTTTTTGAATAGGCTCGTCAGCAAGGTTTTAGGACCTGTCATTTTCTGACTTTCAGCTACAGAGTGCATATTCATGTGTCTGGATTTTTCTGTGAATTCTAAGTTTCCGAGGGCAAGTGCTCATGCTTGCAGAACAAGATTTTTACTCACCAAGTCATTTTCTCAGCCCCTCAGTGGGTATGTGTATTTCAAAAATCTCTTTTTCTACTTTAAACATTATAGAAATCAGTTCATTTCAAAGAATAAAGCACAGGAAAATAAACTTTTACGTCAGAAATATGCTTGCAGGAGTAAATAAATGAGTGGTTATTGGTAGTTTTCACGCAGCAATGATAGGTAACTCATACATTATAGACATAAAGTGGACTGTGCTTATCAATGTCTTACTAGGTTGGTATCTTTGAGGGGGTCACTCACAAAGCCCCACATGTAGTTGAGAACTTTTGATGGCAGAGGACTTTTGGGGACTGTAAGCAAGTTTTCTTCAGGGCTGAAACCCCTAGTAGGTGACTCACTCTCATCCTTCCTATTGCTGTGCACCTTTAACGCAGTTCCTCACGTTGTGGTGACCCTTACCCATAAAGTTATTCCATTGCTACTTCATAACTGTAATTACACTACTGCTATGAATCATAATATAAATATCTGAGGGCAGGATATTTAATATATGACCCCCAAGGGAGTCATAACTCACAGGTTGAGAACTACAGCTCCAGGAGTTGGTCCTACACTCTGGTACATATTAGCAGGAGGAATTAGATTCAGTGGTCTGAAATTAGAGGACATGAAGTTTATAGAGAAATATAGCGAGAAAGATTTCTAATTCTGGAAAATTTGAAGCAGTGTGCAGGAGGTGGATTTGATCAAAACATGTTTTATATAAATACAAAAACTGTAAAGAATAAATATATATTTCAAAACTCAGTTTATACGTGTACTGCAATAGACACTTACGTTCAGAATTTAATGATTTAAAAGTGATTGCAACTTTCAAAATTCAAAATAAAGTCACAATTAGGCTGTGTAGCTATTAAAACTTACCCAAATCTTCTGATTGTCTTCTAAAAGGTATATAACCTATAATATCATACATTTAAAGTGAGCTGGTGGTTATATTAACACTGAATTTTTTTTCCTTTGTCTGAAACAGGGATTCTCTGTGTAGCTCTGGCTGTTATGGAACTTACTCTATAGACTAGTCTATCCTGGAACTCAGAGATCTGCCTGCCTCTGCCTCTGCCTCTGCCTCTGCTGCCCAATTGCTAGGATTAAAGGAAAGCACCACCTAGCCCAGGTTCAAGGAATTCTGAAAAAACTGTACATATGAGATTTTTAGAGAATTTTTCACCTGAATATGCTCTGATCATGTGTGTTGTAATATAAAATAAAGTCACAAGGACACTCATAAAGGCTAAACAGTAATTCAATTTTCATTCAATGGAGATATAGTATTGCATCTGTTTCAGATGTATTTAATTGTGTCTACCTCCCCTCCTAATTTGTCCCCAGAATCATAAATGATACCTTTTATTTCGTATAAAGGTTTCTTCATGCCAGGTTTGGTGATACACATCTTTAGTTCTAGCACTCTGGAGGTAGAGACAGACGATGAGGTTCATGATTGCCTAGTAGCTAGTATCAGGCTAGGCTGTTAGTATTCATGCATCTGTACTGGCCTGCTCTCAGCATCTTGACAGGACATGTCCTCAGCTACAGCCACGTAGAGCATCTTCTGTGCACATTCACTTTTCCTGTCTCTCTCTCTCTCTCTCCTTCTCTTTTTCTCTCTCCCTACCTCGGCCTCTCTCTTCTCTTCTGCTACTCCTGTCCCCAGAAGCTGGTCACTCTGACCTTTCCCCTTTTCCCATTCCATTTCCCTAATAAACAACCCCCCCACATAAAAAAAAAGGAATCAAGTCAGAGAAAAATTCAGATTAAATCTTTACCTTCTATTGTTTATTTTAAATCTCATCCAATATTGAAGGATTCCTTTTCTGTATTTCCAAACTTATTTCTCTTGAACACCCCAATACCCTACTACTTATAAGATGATAGGCAGCTTATAGTTTGAAATTGTTTCAAATTAATTACCTATATAAATTATTTCTAAATTAAAAACCTATATTCGAAAATTTTCAAATACATTGGTAAAATAAACCAATCGTTTTAAAGAAATCTTCAAATCTCAATTTTTTATTTTAAAGGATTAATGTCCAGTTATATATGAAAAGTCAAATTTTGTTCATCTTCTAAGTATCACATAATATTTTATTTATGAATGGATGAAGTTCTACAACATGCCCTGAAGATGTATTAGGGAAATTTTAAAGAAAAACAGGAGAGGAAATCACCCAGCAAGGTTCTTTATTGTGCAACAGCAAATATTATTAACAATTTGAAGTGCAGGTTTCCATTGGCACAGATATGTATTAAGACTGTATAATTTGTGGAATGAACCTGCATAATCTCTATAAACAAAAATTTGACTATTTTGTACATCTAACTCACAAGTAACTCTTTTCAGCAATTTAGGTTTGGTACTGAACAGCATGTAGTTTGTCAACACCAATGCAAAATACATGTCAGATGTTTAAGGAAAAGGAAACGTGGCTCAATACCAATCCTGGGCTAACCTATCCTGGCCAGTTTTGAGGAAGGCCTGGCTGCTTTATCACTCTCAGTATTCTCACCTAAGAACAAGTCCAATACACCTGTATAGCATCCCACTACCTCTGTTAATCTGAATGGCAAAGTTCTTCAATCAGACCTATCTTTTTTAATCCCCAGCTCCTCTATTGGAAAATCATACAGCATTGTCACAATCACATATTATTACCTTTAGAGGCACAGAATGAGAGGCTTTGGTAACGCACATATTCCACTTTTAAGTAAGAATCTTTGAAGTTCACAAAATGATATCTAATTAATTTGCGGCTAATAAAGAGGGGGCATTTCTTTCACAGTGAGCTGGATGGGCTCATTTTCTTTCTTTGCATTTTTTTCTTTTAACTTAAATTATAGGCAGATTTTTGAAAGTTTAAAACATGCTCAAATATAACATTTTTGAGGAAAAATAGCAACAGCAAAAATATCCAGTCTGTACCTTAGAGCAGTATGTTTTCTGCCCTCCCAGCTATACACTTATACTTAATATCCCTGCATGGAATGATGGCACTGAAACTCTGTGTAAGTTAGTTACTCCAACCACAAACATTCAAATATATCCACAAGTCTTGACAGTACTAAGGCAAGAAGTGAAAACAAGTACATTCTTTGATCAGTAAGAAGACAGAGCATGAAACTAAGATAAGGCTTGAAAGAAAAATACCGATTTTTGGATTAATTTTGAAAGTTCAAATTAGCAGAAGACTTGCACACTTGAATACCTAAAACGTCCTCATCAACTGAGATTCTGATACACAAGATTCTATGACATAATAAACTTTTCAGAAAAGTGCGTTTTGCACCAGCAACATACGAACTATATACACCATGATCACAGTTCACGAGTTACTTATTTCCAAAAGCACGCAATCTGGAACATGGAATGCATGTTATAATTGGAACAGTGCCATAAACCTATGGTTAGCGCTCCAGAAGAGATGTCTAAACTCTGTTTATTAGAAAATCTTGTTCATGTATCACACACACGTGATGAAAACTAAAAGCAGTGTCTTTAAACCAGCTAATAGTAAAATAACACAACACATACAAGTGTCTAACATTATAACAGGGGTTGTCTTACACATACAGACTATATGGATCACTCACTCAAAGACGGCACAGCTAAGAATTAGTGGAAAGTATTTGTATGAACAGTTCAAAGAATGGTGGAGAGGTGCAGAAAATTTCTCAAAGCGACTTCTGTCAGCTCCATCTGTCTTCTCCTCTCTTTCTGCTAAGAAATACACGGGTTAATCAGGGCCCGCTCTGCCTGAAAGAAAAAAAGAAAGAAAGAAAGAAAAAGAGAAACACAGTTAACACAGCATGTGGAAAACGAAAACGGCAGCATTCAGTTAGATTGACCAGAAAGATAAATGCATACTTACTGTGAGTTCAGCTAACCTTAGCTCCAGAGGGCTGCATAGTTGCCATGGAGGCCTGAGGCCAGTGGTCCCCCACCCACGAAGAGCTTCATCTCTGGCCAGTTGTAGCAGTGAGTGTAGAGTGAGTTGGGGCAATCTACACCAGCAGCATAATTCTCTAAGTAATCATTCTGGTTGATCCAGCCGCTGCCACAGGTGAGCTTGAGCTTCCTTCCAGAGGGCACAGGAAACATGTCTGGACTGGCTAAAGACCTTTGCTCGAGGAACTCCTGGGCACGAATGTCATAGAAGAGCAGAGAACCGTGACCTGTTCCCACGGTGACAATATGCTGGTGGACACTCAGGGAACGCACACCAGTGCCTCCCTCTGGGGAGCAGAGTGACCAGATGTTCTGCTGGCCTTGGCGAAGATCCAGGAATGAAACGTGAGACTGGGAGCCGACAGCATAGAGGGACAACTCGTCACAGTAGGTGAGACACACGTTCTCCCTGCAGTAGGGCAGCCTTAGGGACAGTAGACTGAACAGGGAGCTGCGGGCTTTCCACAGTTGGAAGTAGCCATCCAGAGACACGGCTCCCAGCTCCTGGTTTTTGTTGCTGTACGCAAGGGCTGAACTTTGCGGTTTCCAGGATTGGTAGTGGGTTTACGGATGGCCTCTATATCTGTAGGATGGATGTGAGCATATGCTGGAAGGCCTGCATCCTCGTGCATAGCAATGTTGCCATTGAACGTGTCGGGATCCACCCGCCAGAGTGCCACGGTGCCATCGCGGGAACCACTCACAGCCACAGTGTCACTCATCCACGCAATGGCGAAGATCCAGTCCCTGTGGCCTTGGCAATCTCCTAGGCACACGGGGTCCAGCGTGGGCAGCTGGTAGATGGCCAGGCTGTTGGGGTTTTCCCCTCCAGTGGCCATGAGGGTCTTGGAGGGATTCAGCTCCACAGCATGAATGCCACAGGAGGGCGAGCCACGGGATTGGTCGGGCCCCCTGTCACGCATCAGAGGGATGTGCCTGATGTGGTCGTTCTTGACGTCGACCACAAAAAAGCGTGTTGCACTTGGTGCCACACACCACCTGCCTGGCATTTAGCCACTGCGATGCGAACACCTTGTTGAGGGGGCCAAGTGCAAGCTGGCGCTCCCTCAGCAGCTCTGGCAGCCTGATTGCCCTGTAGCTGTGCAGTTCGCCCTCGAAGCCCTCCAGCCTCGGGTGGCCCTCGTAGCCCAGCGCCCGGCCCGTCACGTAGTGCACCAAGGAATGGCGAGCCATGGGACGCCGTGGCCTCTTGACCAGCTGCAGCGACCCCTCGGCTTGGCCTGCTTCGGCTGCCGCCATCACCGCCTCGGAGGGGCCTGGTGACGAAGAGCTCCCCGTGCCCTCCTTGGAGGCTTTACGCTTCCTGCTACCTGTTTCCTGAGGGGCCTTGGTGGTCAGCGAGCCGTTGGAGGGACCTGCGTGCTGTGGCATCTCCTGTGCCGCTGGAGAGGGCAGCGCCGCGGTGTTGGCCTGAAACAGCGAATCGCTGGGAGCTGGAGGCTAGGCGACCGAGCCGCAGAGAGCCTGTGGAGTCCTGAGCGCGTGGGCGGCAAAGGAGGCGAAAGCTGCCTGACCCAGCAGGCATTGCGCGGTCTGGCGGAAAGAGCCGAGTCTGAGCGGCTAGAGCCGAAGGTGTGGTGCGGCAGGAGCTAGAGTGGACCCACGGCTGGCAGCCAGCTCAGCTTGTGGTCTCCTGGGCCTTGAGCAACAAGTCCCTGGAGGATAAGGACAGCAGGCCGGAAGGGGCAGGTTCTGAGGGTGGTGTTGGAAGAGCAGGCAGGCAGGCGGTATGGGCTGACTATCAATGGCAGAAGTGATGGGGAGGTTTGGAAGGGTGAGCTTTAGGGTTGGGAGATCAAGGCAATAGGGGGTAGCTCGTGCCCAGTCAGAAGGGGATGGTAGGTAGTAGTAAAGCCAAGAAGATGGGAAGGCGATTCAAAAGCTAGAAAGGAGCTTGGAGGAACAGGGAGACAACACTCTAGGGCCAGTAGTCCAGCACCCGCCGGATCCAACAGGTCAAATTCAGTCACCTTCTCTTCGGTGGCCAAAATCCTTTAAATCTCTACTGCAATATAATCTGAAACCCAATATGTCGTCAATCATGGCATAGACAGAGCCGCGATTTTTCATGTCTGTGGAAGAACACAAAAGTGTGCTCATAAGACTCTTTACTAAGGTCGTATATTGAACTTGGCAGAAAATAAAAGTGTTTGAAACTAGCAGCCCCCGTTCCTTTTAACAGTCCTTCTGCTGTTGGTAATTTATTTTCCAAGAATCACTTTCCCCCTCCTCAAATGTTCTGTACTTCTGCAACACAATCATCGGAGCAGACCATGTCAAATGACAGAACATTGTGCCTCACATCCTGCCTGCCTATGATGATCCCCAGGCCTTGATGACTGACCAGAGTCTATAACGTCAAGTGGGTTGTGCGAATTGGCTAGGAAGAAGTGAAGTTGGGTATTTTGGAGATACCATCATCTCTTTTAGCTATGAGAACTAAGGAAGTGGGGTAGAAAACGGCAAGTGAGGAGCTGGGGATACAAGTTCCCATCATTAGTTTAAGAGGTCCATGGCCTTGGAGAACATTGAATCTTTGAGTTAGAATACGAAGGATGGTGATAATTTTAAGGACATGCGGAGACAGAGAATATTCCAGAGGATGGAGACAGAGAATATTCCAGAGGATGGAGAACCTGCCCCAGCTTATCTGATCCAGGCCACAGAGCTCATCACTCAAGCTCTGCGGAAAGGGAAGCCTGGTGCCTTTGGCACTGTGCTCAAGACTACCAAGATAGGGTGCCCATCGTTTTCCAGGGCGTCTCTGCTGAGTATGACAGTAAGGAAGACGAGGACAGAAGGGAAGATGGCTCAGTGTGTAAAGTGCTTGTCGTGCCAGCATGAGGGACTGAACTAGAGTGCCCAGAACCCACACAGAGGTTTGCCGCAGCATGCTCAGGGACCAAGTGTTTCTATGGCAAGGTCAGGGACAGAGACAAAAACAGGACTGGTGAGCCTGGCGTGTGCAGCAGAGAACAGTCATGATGGAAGGGGGATACTACATCTGAGGTTGACCACTGTCCTCCACACTGACCTCACACATCTACAAAGTATTTTAAGGAAACAAAGAAGGCCCAGGAGGCTTCTGTTCTCACAGAGACCTTGGACAGAATTTTATTTCTCTTTTTAATACCCCCATAAAATGGGAAATACTCAGGGCAGGGGGAGGCACATTCTGACCATGGATTTTGAAGGGACTGGACCTTCTGCTCTTTGAAGTGACCTGTCCCCTGCCTGTTGGAATGGTGTGAAGAAGAAGGCAGCTGAGTACCTGAAACGGGCAGAGACCCTCCAAGCACACTTGCCTTGAGTGGGACCCTTCCTTGGATGTCAACTCCAGCACTGCCAGCCTCCTCTGCTCCTTTCCTTGGGACCCGGTCTTTTTTCCCCTGCTCTTGTTACCCACAGACCTTATCAGTATTGACTGGATCAAGTATGAGAAACCTAAGACTTCGCAGCTCTGAGCTGCCTGCATCCTTAGAATCAGACTTGAACTTCTGGTCCTGCCTGTCTCTGCTTTATGTGAGTGGGATCTGGGCCACAAAGCTGTCAGTTCACCCACCTAGAGCCAGGGTCTGCAGCCTGTAGTCTGCACCAGACCTGGCCCACTGTCTTTTTTTTTTTTTTTTTTTTTTTTTGTAAGACTGTCAAGCTACGAGGGTTTTTTCCTTTTTTTGTTTTTTTTTTTGTGTTTTTTTTTTTTTTTTTTGGTTAATGGTTGGTTGAAAGGAAAAGGATTCTTTGACCAATTTATGAATTTTAAATGTGTGTGAATAAAGCGAGTCAGAACATAACCAAGACAGTTTGCTTATACTGTCTATGGTTGAGTTCACATTGTACCAACTGAGTTGAGTAAGTTGTGCCTAGAAAATCATGTCTGAGTGTTGTGGCCCATGCCTTTAACCCTGGTTCTCAGAAGGCAGGGGCAGGCAGATCTCTATTGAGTTAATTCAAAGTCAGTGAGCCAGGGCTACAAAATGAGACCGGTTTCAAAACAAAACACAATGCTTAGCAAAGCTATCTCCATGGAAACAAATAAAGAACAGGCCCAAGGCACTAACTAGTTTTATTTGTTAAAGAGATAATGGAGAGATAAGCAAAGCAGGGTTACCTGTTTTGAGAGCCCAAGTCCCAAAAGCTGAAGTTTACTAAATTGCAGAAGATCTGAGAGGGTGTGAGCTCATCACTGGACCACAAACTGGTGCATCATGGGACGGCTTACGTGGCCTGGAATGCAGAGGCCAGGCGCGGTAGATTATGAGAGGCATTACTGAAGCCCACCGAAGCAGGAGATTTCCTGCATGCTTTGCTGGGTCCTGGAAACCTGAGTGAGCTTGGACAGGCCAGCCCCACTGTGCCCAGTGTGCGCCCGGTGAGTGTTCGCATGTTCCCTGAACCTAAGGCAGAATGCTGCCCTTTGCTCTCCTACTATTTCCTTTTCTTATAAAGAGCCACTTTCTGGATTCATGTCATCCATCTTCTGATTGTTTGTCTACCTACATACTTTTGTGTATATTCATAATGTAAGTGTAATGGAAAAATTAAAAATCTTACAGGATCCCTGGTTGCAGTAGGCAGGTAGGCAGCAGAAATGCTGTAGGTCCCCAAGCGGTGGTATCAGGCCATGTGGTGGCAGGCAGAGGGCCCTGAGAGCAGCCAGTCCCAGGCAGAGACGGCTGCTGGCTGCTGGTCCTCGAGCAGTGGCTGGTCCCTGGCATGGAGCACATGGCGGGCGGGCAAGAGACAGAGACATGGATAGGCACGCTATGCCGAGTGAGGTTGAATATTTATTCAGGGGGTTATGGAGGGGAAGGAAAAGGGGAGTAAGGAGAAAGAGAGAGACAGAGAGAGAGAGAGAGAGAGGGATAGAGACAGAGAGAGAAAAGATTGAGAGTAAAAGAGAGAGAGAGAGAGAGCGAGAGGGGGAGAAAGTTGGCAGCCTCTCTGAGAGAGGGGACAGGAAGAGAGAGTGGGGCAGTGGCTGCAAGAAGGAAGGGAAGCAGCGTGGCTTGTCTCTTAAAGAGACAGAACGTTATATTCCCATCTCTTTTTCATAACAAAATGCAGGAGATTAGCACCAAAGGTTAAAGAAATTGGGGCAGCAGATTCTCAAGACTGCTTATTTGTGGTTTTCATCTTTGGGGCGGGGGAACCTGAGAAGGCTGACTGCTGGCCACATCCTGGCATAGCTCATCTCTTTGCTCAAGTCTGGTGTTTGTGGCATGGAAATGTCTGGTATCTCTTACACCTGGTTAAGGTATTGGCAGAACAGAGGACAAAGTTAAATTAAGAAAAATAAATTAGCATCAGGGAATTAAGGGGGGGGGTATATTTAACCTGTTTAAGGTGGACCCTTCAATTCGGCTCCCTGGAACTAGTTTTAGACATATACATTGCATAAACAGTAGCATATTTATGTCAGAATTAATGTGACAGGTATTTTTGCACAATGAAAAGTATTTTCACGATTATGAAAAGCATCATGAGAGAGAAATTTGAGCTGAAATTTGTTTGATGAGGTTGTATTTTTTTTAAACTGACAAAACCTCTCAGGTATGAAACTGCATCAGAGATCTTTGAGAAGGATAACACTTTACTTGAGTTACTTATTAGAAAATGGCAAAGAATTTACTTGGTTGGCACCCAGAGGACCCTCAGGGTCCTCCATGGTCACAGAAGGTCGCATTTGCCTTTTGCTATATAGCACAGGGCCGGCCAGGCCTCAGAAGATCCTGTGGGTTGAGACATCTGTGGGAAGACAAGCCTACATTGACCTGAGCAGCTAGGCTGTTGATTCCAGTAATTCTGTCCGCGTTAGGAGATCTTCAGTTTGATCTTCAGTTTGAGATCTTTCCGATGAAAGGCAGTTTGGCCCAGTGAAGATCCAGTGAAGATGGACATTGTTGTGTGCCCATTTTTCTTCTGTTTTTTTTTTTTTTTTGAGGAAGTAGAGTGCTGCTGCTGCTACTACTAGGAGCCAACCTGTCTCTTTTTGTTATGAAAAGTTTTTAATGATTAAATATTTAAATATCATACTCCCCAGATTTCTTAGCAGTTGAGGGCTGTTTATTAGGTATAACTACAGTATAGAATTTGCCTGGAAGGTTGGGTCTATGCTTGACTGTACTTGCTCTTAACAGGTAAGATTTGCACTCGTAAAAAGACAGAAAGAAGAAAAAGCTGCTTGCAATATAAGGTTAATGGCAGAACTGACAATAGAAGAGAATAGCTTAATATATTTTAAATGAGGGTTGGATTAAATATAAGGTATTTTTGTGAGAGACTTAAAAGTACATACCTGCTTAAAACATAAGACTTGTTTTTTTTGTGAAATGAGATGAAATGAACAATTATAATATTTAATAGTAAACATGGGTTATTTAAGTTACATGTATGAACACACCACACACAAACACAGACACACACACACACATAGAGTGAACAGGAATTGGGCAAAGTAGACGCTCTCTGTAGGCACTAACAAAGGCATGCCAATGCACAAAAAATCATGTGAAAGAGTCAACAAGAGGAATTTAGTGAAAACTGGGGTCAAGGCAAGGTATATTTCAGTTAAGGTAGGAGATCATGGTCACCTGACCTAAATTGTCAGTAAGGTAACAGAGTTAACACTGGAGAACCAGGCAGGGAATACCTCAGTACAGAGTCTAGAACTTGGTCACCTGACCTAGCTCTCAGCCATGATGGTGGCAAAGTCACCTGACCCCAATCAAAATGGCAGCAGTCACATATTGTATGAAAAAGCCACAATTTTGAGCTGCAGGGATTTTAACCTTTTTGTTAATTTTTTTTATTGAAAGAAAAAAAAAAGAAATTCCCACCTCCTCCCAGCCTCCCATTTCCCTCCCCCTCCTCCTACCCTTCTCCTCCTGCCCCCACCCCTCTCCCCCTCCCTCTACAATGCAAAGGACACTGTCACTAAGACAAAAAGGCAACCTACTGATTGGGAGAAGATCTTCACCAACCCTGCAACAGACAAAGGTCTGATATCCAAAATATATAAAGAACTCAAGAAACTAGACTTCAAAATGTTAAATAACCCAATTAAAAAATGGGGCACTGAACTGAACAGAGATCTCTCAACAGAAGAAGTTCAAATGGCAATAAGACACCTAAGGTCATGCTCAACTTCCTTAGCGATCAGGGAAATGCAAATCAAGACAACTTTAAGATACCATCTTACACCTGTCAGAATGGCTAAAATCAAAAACACCAATGATAGCCTTTGCTGGAGAGGTTGTGGAGGAAGGGGTACCCTTATCCATTGCTGGTGGGAACGCAATCTTGTGCAACCACTTTGGAAATCAGTGTTTCGGTTTCTCAGGAAATTCGGGATCAACCTACCGCTGGGCCCAGCAATACCACTCTTGGGAATATAACCAAGAGATGCCCTATCATATGCCAAAAGCATTTGTTCAGCTATGTTCATAGCAGTATTATTTGTACTAGCCAGAACCTGGAACCAACCTAGGTGCCCCTTAATGGAAGAATGGATGAAGAAAGTGTGGAATATATACATATTAGAATACTACTCAGAGGTAAAAAACAATGACTTCTCGAATTTTGCATGCAAATGGATGGAAATAGTAAACACTATCCTGAGTGAGGTAACCCAGACCCAAAAAGATGAACATGGGATGTACTCACTCACAATTGGTTTCTAGCCATAAATAAAGGTCATGGAGCCTATAACTGGTGAACCTAAAGAAGCTAAATAAGAAGGTGAACCCAAGGAAATACATATAATTATCCTCTTGGCTATGGGAAGTAGACAAAATTGCCGGGGAGAAAATTGGGATCTTGGGGGTGGGGTGCGATGGGGATAAGGGGGAATGGGGAGAGAAAAGTGAGAAGGGGAGGACTGGGGGAACTTGGGGAAACAGGATGACTGGGATAAAGGAAGGTTGGATAGGGGAGCAAAGAAGCACAATTCTTAATTAAGGGAGCCACCTTAAGGTTGGCAAGAGCCTTGAACCTAGAGTGGCTCCCAGGAGCCCAAGGCGATGTCCCCAGTTAGTTCCTTGGGCAGCTGAAGATAGGGAACCTGAAATGACCCTATCCTATAGCAATACTGACGAATATCTTGCATATCACCATAGAAACTTCATCTGGTGATGGATGGAGATAGAGACAGAGACCCACACTGGAGCACCGGACTGAGCTCCCAAGGTCCCAATGAGGAGCAGAACGAGGGAGAACATGAGCAAGGAAGTCGGGACCACGAGGGGTGCACCCACCCACTGAGACAGTGGGGCTGATCTATTGGGAGCTCACCAAGGCCAAAGGACTGTGACTGAAAAAGCATGGGATAAAACCGGACTTTCTGAACATGGCGAACCTATGAGGGCAGATGAGAAGCCAAGGACAATGGCATGGGGTTTTGATCCTACTTCATGTTCTGGCTTTGTGGGAGCCTAGCCAGTTTGGATGTTCACCTTCCTAGACATGGACAGAGGGGGGAGGACCTTGGACTTTCCATAGGGCAGGGAACCCTGATTGCTCTTTGGATAGGAGAGGGAAGGGGAGAGGAGTGGGGGGAGGGGGAGAAGGGCAAGAGGAGGGGGAGGGAAATGGGAGGCTGGGAGGAGGCGGAAATTTTTTTTTCCTTTTCTCAATAAAAAAACAATTGTGTCCTTTGTGCTGTTTCAAGGAAACTCAATACAATTTATTGCTTACCAGGGACTCTATTAAGCTACTTAGTTTTAAAAGTAAAATTAATTTTACCAATATTCAACTAACAGATACACCATTACACTAGATCTCTATGTCAGTTTTGTATATAGGTAGAGAAGAATCCATGAAACAAATGGGCTATCTTATTGCATTATAAGGCTGTTTTGACACTCTGTAATTCACTTAATATTGCTTTTTCGGGGGGTGAATTTATATAAGATATTTGCAGTATTTATCTTTTACAAAAATAATCTTTCCAAAATTGATGACCTATCATTTAGTGTCAATAATACATTGATACACTTAAAAATTCCAATATACAATTACAAAATATGTGTGATTAATTTCAGCATTGGAAATTTACTGGCAATTGATAAATTTATCACCGTAAACGAAGCCTCATGGTAGATAGTTTTCAAACAAAGGGTCGAATCTATTCTCTCCTCATATAATTTTGTCCTGAATAAAAAAGTTTATAGAGTACAAAATTAAAAGTATAAGCCTCAGAAAAAATGTTCTATGCTTTCTTTCAGTTATGCATGCTTATTGTAATGTTCTGTCTCTTTAAGAGACAAGCCACACCGATTCCCTTCCTGCTTGCACCCTCTGGCCCACTCTCTCTTCCTGTTCCCTCTCTTGGGTAGGCTTCCAACTTTCTTTCCCCTCCCTCTCCCCCTCTCTCTCTCTTTGCCCTCTTTCTCTTTCTCTCTCTCTCTCCCCCCGCTTCTCCCCTTTTGCTTCCCCTCCATTATTCCCTGAATAAATGTTTAACCTCACTCTGCATGTTGTGCCTATCCATGTCTCTGTCTCTTACCTGCCCGCCAAGTATCTCCCTGCCTGAGACCAGCCACCACTCCGGGACCGGCAGCCTTCTCTGCCTGAGACTGGATGCTCTCAGGGCCCACTGCCTGCCACCACATGGCCCGCTACCACTGCTTGGGGACCTACAGCATTTCTGCTGCCTGCTGCCGCTGAGAGTCCTGCAGCATTTTTAATTTTTCCATTACATTTGGTGTCATGACTCAGATAGGCTCTCCTACTCCAGTTCCTCTCCAGAGATTGGGGTCCTGAACCAGTTTATTTTGCCTATTCCCACCACCAGCTTCCCTGCTTCCATTGGTGCGTCTCCCCCTTTCTGCTATGGTTGTTTCCCTTAACTAAAATTGTGTTTGGACTGACCTGGGGTCAGTCAGCCCGCTCTAGCACTGCAAACTCTGTGAAGTACATTCAACTGGGGACCCAGGATCTCTCAGATTCTTTCTCTTTTTTTCCCCCATTTCTTCTCTTTCTTTCTTTTTCTTTGCCGTAAAAGAAGCCACTGGGAATGGCTTCTGGCCTCTCTGGCTTACAGTCACTACTGGATCCAGCCAGGCCTTACCTTCCCACTCATGGCCTGGAGGGACACTCCCCCATGAGTCTTGAAGGTCACATGCTGATTCACATCCTGCCCACAGTCGAGAGACATCTCACAGTGTGCCTAGTGGTGTTTTGCAGGTGTTCACAATTTCAGCTGTGGGTAGCAGCCACCCATCTCCGTCCCCCGGATTTTTTTTAATTCCAGCTGTGGCATGGTGCAGCTTTTTCGGTTCTAGCTCTTTGCTCCCCTCTGTGGTTTGTGGCATGGTAGCTCAGCCAAAGGGTGGATCGCACCTTTACATCTCTCTTATTAAGCTTAAAATCCCTCCGCATTTCTGCCTCCCCACAGTCTTTGGGCAAATAACATCACCCAACTCGGCCTGTCTGGGCACTGGGATCAAATCTGGAGGTCAGCCAGGCAGGCAGGAATTCCTTTGTTTCCATAGCCTGACAGAAGCAGGCATTACGAGTGACCCAAACAGCAAGGAGAGCTGAGCTCGGCACCAGGAGAACCATCTTGGGGTGAGTGAGTTTCTAACCCGCGGCTGCTGCCCGGGACAAGGAACTACATCCTGCAGGGCCTATACCCCTGCCTCTCTCTTCCCACCTCTCTCTTCCCACCTCACCCAGTGTGCATCCAGAACCCTCCCCACTTCTGCCTCCCCCACCCCCGTCTTTGGGCAAATAACATTACCCAGCTCAGCCTGTCTAGGCACTGGGATTGAATCCGGAGGGCAGCCGGGTGGGTGGGAATTCCTTTGTTTCAATAGCCTGCCTGAAGCAAGCAGGGTAGGCGCTTTGTTTACGAGCGACCCAACCAGCAAAAAGAGCTGATCTCGGCACCAGGAGAACAATCTCAGGTGAGTGAGTTTCTGACCCGTGGCTGCTGCCCGGGACAAGGAACTACATCCTGCAGGGCCTATACCCCTGCCTCTCTCTTCCCACCTCTCTCTTCCCACCTCACCCAGCGTGCATCCAGAACCCTCCCCATTTCTGCATCTCCGCCATCTTTGGGCAAATAACATCACCCAGCTCAGCCTGTCTGGGCGCTGGGATCGAATCCGGAGGGCAGCCAGGTGGTGGGGGGGAGTCCTTTGTTTCAATAGCCTGCCTGCAGCAAGCGCAAGCAGGGTAGGCACCAGGAGAACCATCACTGGGGCACCTAGAGAGCCATCACGGGAGAGTGCCATCACTGGGAAGGTACATCAGTGGGCAAGGAGACCTGATCTTGTAAAAGAAGATCCTTAGGAGAGCATTCAGAGGAAGAGATAGGCAGATGCCAATGCAAGAATTCACCCAACAATCTGAAAAACAACATGAAACCACCAGAACCCAGCGACCCCACAACAGGAGGACATGAACACCTTAATCAAGAAGTAGAAAAAATGGACTTTATGAAAGTGATTGATGTCCTTAAACAGCATGAAAAAAATGCCATTATAGAAGTGGATGAGAAGTATAACAGAAAGATTGAAGAATTGAATAAATCAGTGAATGATACCCTAGGAAACCAAGGAAAAACAATCAAACAGATAATGGAAACAGTTCAAGACTTGAAAACTGAAATGGAGGCAAAGAAGAAAACACAAACAGAGGGCCAGCTGGACATGGAAAATCCAGGTAAACGAATAGAAACTACAGAAACAAGTATAACCAACAGAATGCAAGAGATTGAAGAAAGAATCTCAGATGCTGAAGATACCATAGAGAAAATAAACGCAATGATCAAAGAAAACAGCAAATTCAACAAACTCTCGTCACAAAACATTCAGGAAATCTGGGACACAATAAAAAGACCAAACCTAAGAATAATAGAAGTAGAAGAGGGAGAAGAAGTGCAGCTCAACGGTCCAGAAAATATATTTAATAAAATTATAGAAGAAAACTTTCCCAACCTAAAGAAAGATATACCTATGAAGATTCAAGAAGCATACAGAACACCAAATAGGCTGGATCAAAAAAAAAAATCCCCCTCGCCATATAATAATCAAAACACAAAGCATACAGAATAAAGAAAGCTGCAAAGGAAAAGGGCCAAGTTACTTCTAAAGTTAAACCCATCAGAATTACACCTGACTTCTCTATGGAAACCATGAAAGCCAGAAGGTCCTGGATAAATGTTCTACAGAAACTAAGAGACCATGGATGCAAGCCCAGACCACTATACCCAGCCAAGCTTTTGTTCACTATAAATGGAGAAAACAAAATTTTTCAGGATAAAAACAAGTTTAAACAATACGTAGCCACAAATCCAGCCTTACAGAAAGTTATAGAAGGAAAATCACAAACCAAGGAGTCCAACAATGCCCACAATAACTCAGACATCTAGAGACCCTTCACCAGCACAACTCAAAGAAGGGAAACACACAAACCCTACTACTAGAAAAGTGACCGGAGTGAACAACCACTGGTCACTAATATCACTTAATGTCAATGGACTCAACTCACCTATAAAAAGGCACAGGCTAAGAGATTGGATACAAAAACAGGATCCAACATTCTGCTGTTTACAAGAAACACACCTCAACCACAAAGACAGGCAACTACTCAGAGTAAAGGGCTGGGAAAAGGCTTATCAAGCAAATGGACCTAAGAAAAAAGCAGGGGTGGCCATACTAATTTCTAACAAAGTTGATTTCAAACTTAAATCAATCAGAAGAGATGGAGAGGGACATTTTATACTCATAACAGGAACAATTCAGCTGGATGAAGTCTCAATCCTGAATATCTATGCCCCTAATATAAAAGCACCCATGTACGTAAAAGAAACATTACTAAAACTCAAGGCAGTCATCAAACCCCACACACTAATAATAGGAGACTTCAACACTCCTCTCTCACCAAATGGACAGGTCAATCAGACAGACCTAACAGAGAAATAGGAGAATTAATGGAGGTAATGAATCAAAAGAACTTAACCGGTATCTATCGAACATTCCACCCAAATAGGAAAGAATATACCTTCTTCTCTGTAGCTCATGGAACCTTCTCAAAAATTGACCACATACTTGGTAACAAGGCAAACTTACACAGTTACAAAAAAAATATTAGTAACCTCCTGTGTCTTATCAGATCACCATGGATTAAAGTTAGAATTCAACAACAGTGCTGCCCCCAGAAAGCCTACAAACTCATGGAAACTGAGCAGTCAACTACTGAACCACACCTGGATCAAGGAAGAAATAAAGAAAGAAATTAAAGTCTTCCTTGAATTCAATGAAAATAAAGAAACAACATACTCAAACCTACGGGACACTATGAAAGCAGTTCTAAGAGGAAAGTTCATAGCCCTAAGTGCCCACTTAAAGAAAACAGAGAAAGCACACACTGGAGACTTAACAGTCCACCTGAAAGCTCTAGAAAAAAAAAGAAGCAGACTCACCCAGGAGGAGTAGAAGAGTGGAAATAATCAAACTGAGGGCTGAAATCAACAAAATAGAAACACAGAACACAATCCAAAGAATCAATGAAACAAAAAGCTGGTTCCTGGAGAAAATCAACAAGATTGATAAACCCCTTTCCAAACTAATCAAACGGCAGAGAGAGAATATGCAAATTAATAAGATCAGAAATGAAAAGGGGGACATAACCACAGACACAGAGGAAATTCAGAGAATCATTAGATCTTACTACAAAAGCCTGTATGCCACATAACCGGAAAATGTAAAAGAAATGGAAACTTTTTAAGATAAGTACCATATACCAAAGCTAAACCAAGACCAGGTGAACAATCTAAATAGACCTCTTAGTCACGAAGAATTAGAAACTGTTATCAAAAATCTCCCTTCCAGAAAAAAGCCCAGGACCAGATGGATTCAATGCGGAATTCTACCAAAACTTCCAAGAAGACCTAATACCTATACTCCTTAAAGTATTTCACAATATAGAAACAGAAGAGTCGTTGCCAAATTCCTTTTATAAAGCTACAGTTACTCTGATACCAAAACCACACAAAGACTCAACCAAGAAAGAGAATTACAGGCCAATCTCACTCATGAACATCGACGCAAAAATCCTCAAAAAAATACTGGCAAACAGAATCCAAGAACACAGTAGAAAAATTATCCATTATGATGAAGTATGCTTCATCCCAGAGATGCAGGGCTGGTTCAACACACGAAAATCTATCAATGTAACCCATCATATAAATAAACTGAAAGAAAAAAAACCATATGATCATTTCATTAGATGCTGAAAAAGCATTCGACAAAATTCAACATCCCTTTATGATAAAAGTCTTGGAGAGATTAGGGATACAAGGGGCATACCTAAATATAATAAAAGCTATTTACAGCAAGCCAACATCTAACATCAAATTAAACAGAGAGAAACTCAAAGCCATCCCACTAAAATCAGGAACACGACAAGGCTGCCCACTCTTTCCATACCTCTCCAATAAAGTGCTTGAAGTTTTAGCAATAGCAATAAGACAACATAAGGGGATCAAGGGGTTTCAAATTGGCAAGGAAGAAATTAAACTTTCGTTATTTGCAGATGATATGATAGTGTACATAAGCGACCCCAAAAACTCCACCAAAGAGCTCCTACAGTTGATAAACACATTTAGTAATGTGGCAGGATACAAGATCAACTCCAAAAAATCAGTCGCCCTCCTTTACACAAAGGATATGGAAGCAGAGAGGGAAATCAGAGATGCATCACCTTTCACGATAGGCACAAACAGCATAAAATATCTTGGGGTAACTCTAACCAAGGAAGTGAAAGATCTATTTGATAAGAACTTTAAGGCATTGAAGAAAGAAATTGAAGAGGATACCAGAAAATGGAAGGATATCCCTTGCTCTTGGATTGGGAGGATCAACACAGTAAAAATGGCAATTCTACCAAAGGCAATTTATAGATTCAATGCAATCCCCATCAAGATCCCATCAAAATTCTTCACAGATCTTGAGAGGACAATAATCAACTTTATATGGAAAAATAAAAAACCCAGGATAGCCAAAACAATATTATACAGTAGAGGAACTTCTGGAGGCATTACCATCCCTGGCTTCAAACTCTACTACAGAGCTACAGTAATGAAAACAGTGTGGTATTGGCATAAAAACAGAGAAGTCAACCAATGGTATAGTATAGAAGACCCAGATTTTAACCCACAAACCTATGAATACCTCATTTTTGATAAAGGAGCTAAAAGCATACAATGGAAGAAAGAAAGCATCTTCAACAAATGGTGCTGGCACAATTGGATGTCAATCTGTAGAAAAATGAAAATAGACCCATATCTATCACCATGCACAAATCTCAAGTCCAAGTGGATCAAAGACCTCAATATCAGTCTGAATACACTGAACCTGATAGAAGAGAAAGTGGGAAGTACCCTACAACAGATGGGCACAGGAGATCGCTTCCTATGTATAACCCCAGCAGCACAGACATTAAGGGAAACATTGAACAAATGGGACCTCCTGAAACTGAGAAGCTTCTGTAAAGCAAAGGACACTGTCACTAAGACAAAAAGGCAACCTACTGACTGGGAGAAGATCTTCACCAACCCTGCAACAGACAAAGGTCTGATATCCAAAATATATAAAGAACTCAAGAAACTAGACTTCAAAATGCTAAATAACCCAATTAAAATATGGGGCACTGAACTGAACAGAGATCTCTCAACAGAAGAAGTTCAAATGGCAATAAGACACCTAAGGTCATGCGGAACTTCCTTAGTGATCAGGGAAATGCAAATCAAGACAACTTTAAGATACCATCTTACACCTGTCAGAATGGCTAAAATAAAAAGCACCAATGATAGCCTTTGCTGGAGAGGTTGTGGAGGAAGGGGTACCCTCATCCATTGCTGGTGGGAATGCAAACTTGTGCAAACACTGTGGAACGCAGTGTGGTGGTTTATCAGGAAATTCGGGATCAACCTACCCCTGGACCCAGCAATACCACTCTTGGGAATATACCCAAGAGATAGCCTCTCATATGACAAAAGCATTTATTCATCTATGTTCATAGCAGCATTATTTGTTATAGCCAGAACCTGGAAACAACCTAGATGTCCTTCCATAGAAGAATGGATGAAGAAAGTGTGGAATATATATATATATATTAGAGTACTACTCAGAGGTAAAAAACAACGACTTCTCGAATTTTGCATGCAAATGGATGGAAATAGAAAACACTATCCTGAGTGAGGTATCTCAGACCCAAAAAGATGAACATGGGATGTACTCACTCATAATTGGTTTCTAGTCACAAATAATGATCATTGAGTCTATATTCTGTGATCCTAAAGAAGCTAAATAAGAAAGTGAACCCAAAGAAAAACATATGGTTATTATCCTAGATATGGGAAGTAGACAAGATTGCCGGGCAAAATTGGGAACTTGGGGGTGGGGTGAGATGGGGGTAAGGGGAGATGGGGAGAGAAATGTAAGAAGGGGAAAGTGGGGGGAACTTGTGGAAACGGGATGATTGGGAGAAAGGAAGGTTGGATAGAGGAGCAGGGAATCACATTACTTAATTAAGGGAGTCATCTTAGGGTTGGCAAGAGACTTGAACCTAGAGGGGCTCCCAGGTACCCAGGGTGATGTCCCCAGTTAGCTCCTTGGGCAGCTGAGGATAGGGAACCTGAAATGACCCTATCCTATAGCCATACTGATGAATATCTAGCATATCACCATAGAACCTTCATCTGGAGATGGATGGAGATAGAGAAAGAGACCCACACTGGAGCATCGGACTGAGCTCTCAAGGTCCCAATGGGGAGCAGAAGGAGGGAGAACATGAGCAAGGAAGTCGGGACCACGAGGGATGTACCCACCCACGAGACAGTGGGGGTGATCTAGTGGGAGCTCACCAAGGCCAGCTGGACTGTGACTGAAAAAGCAAGGGATAAAACCAGACTCTTTGAACATGGCAGACAATGAGGGCTGATTAGAAGCCAAAGACAATGGCAAGGGGTTTTGATCCTACTTCACGTTCTGGCTTTGTGGGAGCCTAGCCAGATTGGATGGTCAACTTCCTAGACCTGGATAGAAGGACAAGGACCTTGGACTTTCCACAGGGCAGGGAACCCTGACTGCTCTTCGGACTGGAGAGGGAGGGGGAGAGGAGTGGGGGCAGGAGGAGAAGAGTGGGAGGAGGGGGAGGGAAATGGGAGGTTGGGAGGAGGTGGGAATTTCTTTTTTTTTCTTTCAATAAAAATTTTTTTTTAAAAAATGATAAAATCCCTGCAGCTCAAAAGTTGTGGCTTTTTCATACAATATGTGACTGCTGCCATTTTGATTGGGGTAGGTTACATTGCCACCATCATGGCTGAGAGCTAGGTCAGGTGACCAAGTTCTAGACTCTGTACTGAGGTATTCCCCTGCCTGGTTCTCCAGTGTTAACTCTGTTACCTTACTAACAATTTAGGTCAGGTGACCATGATCTCCTACCTTAACTGAAATATACCTTGCCTTGACCCCAGTTTTCACTAAATTCCTCTTGTTGACTCTTTCACATGATGTTTTGTGCATTGGCATGCCTTTGGTAGGGCCTACAGAGAGTGTCTACTTTGCCCAATTCCTGTTCACTCTATGTGTGTGTGTGTGTGTGTGTGTGTGTGTGTTCATACATGTAACTTAAATAACCCATGTTTACTATTAAATATTATAATTGTTCATTTCATCTCATTTCACAAAAAAACAAGTCTTATGTTTTAAACAGGTATGTACTTTTATGTCTCTCACAAAAACACCTTATATTTAATCCAACCCTCATTTAAAATATATTAAGCTATTCTCTTCTATTGTCAGTTCTGCCATTAACCTTATATTGCAAGCAGCTTTTTCTTCTTTCTGTCTTTTTACGAGTGCAAATCTTACCTGTTAAGAGCCAGTACAGTCAAGCATAGACCCAACCTTCCAGGCAAATTCTATACTGTAGTTATACCTAATAAACAGCCCTCAACTGCTAAGAAATCTGGGGAGTATGACATTTAAATATTTAATCATTAAAAACTTTTCATAACAAAGAGAGACAGCTTGGCTCCTAGTAGTAGCAGCAGTAGCACTCTACTTCCTCAAAAAAAAAAAAAAAAACAGAAGAAAAATGGGCACACAACAATGTCCATCTTCACTGGGCCAAACTGGCTTTCATCGGAAAGATCTCAAACTGAAGATCAAACTGAAGATCTCCTAACGCGGACAGAATTACTGGAATCATCAGCCTAGCTGCTCAGGTCAATGTAGGCTTGTCTTCCTACAGATGTCTCAACCCACAGGATCTTCTGAGGCCTGGCCGGCCCTGTGCTATATAGCAAAAGGCAAATGCGACCTTCTGTGACCATGGAGGACCCTGAGGGTGCTCTGGGTGCCAACCAAGTAAATTCTTTGCCATTTTCTAATAAGTAACTCAAGTAGAGTGTTATCCTTCTCAAAGATCTCTGATGCAGTTTCATACCTGAGAGGTTTTGTCAGTTTAAAAAAATACAACCTCATCAAACAAATTTCAGCTCAAATTTCTCTCTCATGATGCTTTTCATAATCGTGAAAATACTTTTCATTGTGCAAAAATACCTGTCACAGTAATTCTGACATGAATATGCTACTGTTTATGCAATGTATATGTCTAAAACTAGTTCCAGGGAGCCGAATTGAAGGGTCCACCTTAAACAGGTTAAATATAACCCCCCCTCAATTCCCTGATGCTAATTTATTTTTCTTTTTTTAACTTTGTCCTCTGTTCTGCCAATACCTTAACCAGGTGTAAGAGATACCAGACATTTCCATGCCACAAACACCAGACTTGAGCAAAGAGATGAGCTATGCCAGGATGTGGCCAGCAGTCAGCCTTCTCAGGTTCCCCCGCCCCAAAGATGAAAACCACAAATAAGCAGTCTTGAG